>JAQFXY010000534.1:0-24089 GCA_034693865.1 Ceratophysella sigillata | reverse complement strand
TGAAGGAAGAGGTGCTGTGTAAGCTGTAGGCTCCCATCATGTTGATAACTTTGCATACAAAGTGTAAAGTCGCGTCCGGGCCGAGAGCGTGAGACGAGGACGTGAGACACAGTCTTCGACTTGGCTCGACAAGTTTCAAGAAACAATAGTACTTCCAGCTCCAATAGTAATAGCGTGTGTGTACGTATTTATTTACATTATACATGTTACATTACATTACATTTACATAGCGTCGTATGCATAGCTATAGTCAACACCAATTATTTGTATAAAGAATTTATGATTAATTGCAATAATGCTCCATTATGTAGGCCTTAAATTAAAATGCCGCACGAATTGAAATTGAAGGAGCCCAGTAAACCTTTCCCAGTAAGCTAAAGTAAAATCATAAATTATTTGCTTTGAAGAAGAGGCATGCGGACTTAAGAAGAGGAAGAATTCGTTTTCAACTTATTGTAAATTATAAAACGTATAATTGCAAATTGTAATACGTATGCAAATGCAATGTACTGTAATCTGTAATATGTATTAAGCTTCATATATTTACGTACGCAGACTTCAGACGCAGAGCGTCCACTAATAAAGTTCTTAACGTGATTATTAACAATTTTGTACGTACAGCCTTCATCGCTGTCTACGCCCGCGCCCGTATTATTATTATTACTCTCCATTTGTTGTTTGTATGTTGTACTTTATTACTGTCTTATCGTAAACTCCAAATCTGTTTTTAGGTTTTTACCCTACAAATATCCGGAAACTCTCGACCTGTGACATGTACGAAGAAAGAAGAAATGAATCGAACAAATGTTGTTGTACTCGTCGATATAAGCAACTTTTCCTTAAATAACTTTTCTTCATAGTTTCAATGTCAGGTCACAGGTCAGGCCAAAGTTTGTCCACCTGTTGCACTTAGCCTGTGACCTGAACCCGACACTTTAAAAAATATCTATCCATCTCCAACAACTATTGTTCGGGTCTTTTCTTTCTTACATGTCACAGGTAAAGAGTTTCATAATGGATGTTGGTTAAAAAGCTTATACCATTCATTCATCCCGTTAGGTTCAATCCAACCAAAAATTAAAACCGAATTTCAGAACTGAATAAAAACCTATTGAATACGACTTTTATCGCCGTAGCCAAAAACTCCTATAGATACGTTTGTCTAATATAAGTACATTAGCAAAGCAAGCAGAAGGAAAACGCATTACGCTACGCAGTTTTAGACATGTTTACCGGGTTTACCTAGATTTTAGATTGCTATGCCATATGCCAGCGTGCTATGTTGATATTTACTTTTTCTCGTACTTGTATCTCGTACTCGTATCTCGTATTCGTGTTACCTGAGCTCGGAAGATATCCACTCAACGATGCACTTGCACTACACCTTTATAACAACGCACCTGACTAAATGCTACATTTCCGAGTAAGGAGAACTGATATGGAACGAAAATTGACTGGTTCGTGTTTCGTGTATACGCCCGTTAAAGGTGGACTTACCGCATTTTGAGACACATAGTGTCATGATGCATGTCTGGTAGTGCATTGCGGTATGTGTTTGACATAATGCAATCTCCAAGAGAAGAACCTCCTGCTGGAAAATCAAAAACCATTCCCATTCCCACTCACATTCCTTCTGGTAACTAGAAACTAGACAACTGGTGATTCAGTTGTTCCAGGTCCGGGTGTGACATTCGGCGGTTGAGCTCAGGTAGGATTCCTTGGCACCAGTCACCATTTCATTCTGAGTCAGCTTTGCTAGTGAGGAAATCGGGTACGTTGATCGTTGGCAATCGGTTGTACCTAATAATACAGTCATGTATTTAGTAGATTATCTTATAGGAATTTAGATTTAAGTTACATTACATTACCCATCCCATAATACAATTAGGGTAGATATGTATTTATACATGTCTATTTGAGGCCGCGAGAACATAACTCGTCACTATTTTCTACTATTGAGCAAACATGCAGCATGACAATATTATTTATGAAGGGATTTAATTGTTACGTATAATTATCTTAGCCAAACACACAAAATAGCAGATACTTGTAAGAGATGCATTGGTCAAAAATGTTTCCTTGCCCTTATTCTAATGTTATAAAATAGCAATTGAAGATTTGTTATTATGAAACACGGTATTACAATTAATAATTAATGGTACTAACTTGTCAATTTAGTAACATCCTGTTTTTAATTGTTTTCAGGAATAGGACGAGTGTTGAAGATATTTTGAAAGAATTTGAAGACTGACTGTTGGCTATGCAAACTGCGAGCTATCTTATTTTATCACATTATTTTACATTATTTTAAACTAACAGATTGCTGTTAACTCAATTTTTAAAAATGAACAAAGTTAAACAGTTCATGAATAAAATCACGGAAAAGGTAATTGTATATTGCATGGATACAATCCACATCCACATAACTCAAAGTTTAATTTGGTTAAAACTGATATTTAAATACTTTAGACAAATGGAGCACAGGGGAGTGGAGAAGGAACATCCAGTTCCAGTGCAACATTCGTTGATTCGGAAGACCAACATTCAGCTGAAGGGTTTATATGTCCTCTTTGTATGACTGCGTTAGCGACACCGGAAGATCTGGAAAACCATTACCAAACGTCACATATTACTCCCCTCACTGATGAGGAGGACTCTCGGGCTACTGCGGATTACAGGTCTGACCGTGAACTGGAGTTTGACACGCTAGAGATTGCCGTCGACGTAAGTTCCAGTACGTATTTACGAATTGTTTGCTAAAAAAGTGTATAACCACAGATAATATTTGGGAAGGGTAGATAGAATTGGATAAACAGGAGAAAAACATGAAAGATATGAAGAAAGAAATTATTCGACTTAGGGACGAGGTCCGATTGCGTGAAGAACAGGTTCTTAAAGCCCGTCAGAATGAGGAATCGGGTATGATAATATTCATATTTCGTTGTGCATTATTGGTGTTATCGTTTAATTTAAACTCGTATATATATACGATATTAGTTACAGCGGAAACTGACAAATTGAAAAAACGACTTTCAACGGAGATCGATCAAGTGGGTCAGCTACGGCTGGAAAAGGAGATTCTGACACGAAATATATCCGTATCTGGATCACAGGTAGAGCAGCTGAAGGAGCGGATTATTGAGCTGGAGTCGCAGTTGGTGCTGAAGTAAATTCCATATAATTTTAATTGTTGCAACAACGGCTTAAAAGATTTAAGGCTGTACTGTAGGCGCAATACTTGATATATTTCTATGTCTTTCGCATCTAGCAGTTCTGCGGGGAATTCTGACAATACACAGGTAGAACTTATGACACAACAACTGACAACTCTGCAGAAGTCCGTTGAAGTTGCTAAACTCGAAAGTGAGAGAGAATCTTCTGAGTTGAAGGCACAGAACAAAAATCTGTTGGACGCCCTTGAAAGTCGTAAAGAAGAGCTAGATAAACAAGTTGCTAAAACTGCTGGGAGTGAAGATGAGGCCAAGAAAACCCTTGCTGAGTTGGAAATCGTAAAGCGAGATCTGTCAGAAGTGAGTAGATTAAGCTTTCTTATTAGTTGGTAGCTCAATTTGAAGAAGAATCAGAATATTTCATGTGAAACCTGAGATGACTGAGCGCCTAACCAAATGTACTACTAATACTTATTTGATTCACAGGCACAGAAGAAGGCACAAATGGTTGAACATGTATCTAATCAGTTACGAACAGATGTTGTTCAGTTACGAGAACAGCATTCGGAGCTTCTTCGCAAATTTGAAACTGGCGAAGATGGAAAACAAGCTGCTATGGAGGAACTTAATAAGGAGAATCAAACTCTCAAGGAAAGCATTGATGCAGCCCAACTCCGGTTGAAAGAAGTATCCATAAATTCCACCAACTTACAATCTGAGCTTGATAAACTGCATGGAGAGTACAAAAGTTTGGTTGAAACGACCGAATCTGCTCGAAAAGATGCTCTCAATCAGCGCAATACCTTGAATGCAGAAATTAATCGACAAGTAAGTTATTCCCTGCGATCTTTGTCATAATCACACCAATTATACATTTGTATTTTGTTTATTTAATAGAAAGAAGAATTCCAGGCTGTGCAAACCAAGCAAGCACAGGATTTGAAACGAGCTCTTGAGAAAGGTAATTCACTTTCGTAAATTGCTACTTTTCCCACATCTTGAATATACTACATGCAGTATTTACAGTAAGCTGTAATTATGTTTCTCTCAATCGCTGTTCGTGATAAAGCGTCTCTATGAACTGTTCATTCTTACAATTTTAGAAGCTGACACGACGAATGCCAATGAAGCTTTAAAAAACAAATTATCAACCACTATACAGGACTTGGAATCCCAGTTGAAAATTGCTCGTGCAGAAAATGTAAGTTTTGTGAATCATCTCATGAACTATGTGTAGAGATGTTTTATAGGTTTCATTCGATTTTCATGAAATAGAAGCATGCTAAATGCCATCCTTGTATACTATTGTTCTGTAGTGCCGAGTTAGAGTTGGGTACTTATCAACTTATCTCTTGGAATTAATTATGATCCTACCTTATTATCCATAAGAATACGTAACAGTTGGAACAGTTGGTGAGCCTGAATGATGATTTGCAACTGTTATCCCATTTAAGACGTTTGCATCTACTTAAATTCAACTAAAAAAGATTCTCAGTAAGCAATAAGGCTTTGGAGTTGATGACTTCGTAATAGCTGAGTAAAATTTTAGAATTTTCAAGGCGTTGATAAGGTGTGAAACCGGAGCTTGCTCCTCATTTTAGTCATTCAAAAATATATATGGTTATTAGGCCAAAAAGTAGCCGAAATGTATTATAAGTACTTAGGAAGTTATCATCGACTAACTACTGATTCATTTAAGTAAATAAATTCAATGATAATGAACACCTGCAGCTTTATTAGATTTTTTCTTCCCTTCGTTTCAGGATGGGGTGAAAGAGGAAATTGAAACGACGCTGAAGAAAATTGGCGCTGAGAATTTAAAGGAACTTAAACTCAAGTTTATTGACGCTTCCAACAAGGAAAAAGCTCTGACTTTGAGTTTGGGCGAGGCAAAGAAGGCTTTATTACAGGAAACAAATAGAATTGCCGAATTGACTCAAATATCTCAAGATCTGGAAAATAAACTTAAAGAACTGCAGAAGTCCTCTAAGGATGCCGAAGCATTACACAGAGATAAAAAAGTAAGCATTTAATTGTTCCTGTGTCCCAGGTGGTTGAATACCTTTTCAAAATCTACTAAATGTAGAGCGATCTACAACACATGTTGACCGTAAAATCAAATAAAATCAAGGTGGTCAAAGCCCAGTTTGAAGGGTTGACAGTGCTGAATTCATCAAAGTATAAAGCAATTCTTTTTTCTATCGAAAGAAAGATTTCCCCTAACGCTCAATTACAAACTGCAGAGTGATATCATTAAAATGATATTATGTATTTAGGTTACCCTGGAGGCTGAAATTAGTCAACTTCGAAAGGAAATGACGAAGGCTTCGGATGTTGCTGAAGCATTGCACCGTGACAAAGAAGTAAGTTAGATTTTGCCTGTTCAGCGGGTAACTGAATACCTGCTCGAAACCCTTTCAATATGGAAGCAATCAGCAATCTACAACCAAGACGTTTGCTCAAAAATCAAATTAAATCAAAGTGTCCAAAGTTTAATGCGTTGAAAGGTGCTGAATTTGACGACAGTACAAATACTCCTTTCTATACGGCGATAAAAACATTTCCCCCAATGTTTCATTAAATGCAGAGTAAAATAATCAAGATTTGTATGCAATTATGTTTTAGGCTTGCCTGGAGGCTGAAATCAGCCAGCTTCGAAAGGAGTTAGAGGATCAAAAGGAGGATTTATCAGGAAAATTAACCGGTGCCCAATCCGAGAGAGACGAGTGTAAAACGAAGATGGAGCAGCTGGCTCTTGTGGTGGATGAGACTGATAAATTACGGACCGAAAAAACGGGTAAGAAAGCTGGCAGGTCCAGAATATTTGCTTGCTTACATATGTTCATATGATTAGTTTTTGTACTTTATTTAGTGAATCGAGATAATCCTCTGCTCGGGGTAAATCTAATCTCTTTGTTAAAAAGAGAATGTGGAATTTTTTAGATTGGAATAAGATAATTTCCTTTCTTCCTTGAATTTTGATCTAGAGCTTGAGAAAAAGTACAAAGCGAGTGAGGAAGGCAAGTCTCTCCTTCTCGAGAGGTGCTTACTCGGAGAGGCAAACTCTGAGAAGCTGGCAGAAACTATTGCTGACCTAAGGAGGAAACTGGATGATTCCCAGTCGGCCTTGAAAGAGCTGGGCCGAGAAAATCAAAGTCTTCAAGTCGAAAGTGCTAAATTACAAGGTCGAAAATGGGCAGATGACTCCGTAGTCAATAACTGTTCTACTTGCACCAAAGAGTTCTCGTTAACAATAAGGAAACACCATTGTCGGGGGGTAAGTATATTTATATTTTCATGTCCATTGTCCACACTTATTGAAGGGATGAATTTGAATGCTCACGGTTACTTAACTAATTTCTTCGCCTATTTCAGTGTGGAAATATTTTCTGTAATGATTGCACCGCCCGTACAGCTTCCATTCCGAGTAGCAAGAAACCGGTCAGAGTCTGTGATGCTTGCTATGAAGAACTCGGCTCAAAATGAAATCGAACGTCTCCACTCAAAGTTTTCGGTAGACTCTCGTAAACGAGCGGGAGTGAAAAAAAAATGCTGAGCTTGCCAGTGCCAGTAGCCAAAAAAATCCACTAAATTCGGTGGGTCATATTTACAATCAATATCAATACCCTTACAGAGTAATATTATTATATAGCATTCTCTTACATTTTCAATAAATGAGCTCTATAAGCCCACTTGAATTTGAAGTTCCTATTTCCTGGCTATTGTAACATTTGGAATTTAGTATACAAAATACAAATGCGATGGGTTTAGGCTTCAAAGAAAGTTTTGAAAGAAAAGTAGAGTCCGAATAGCTTGAAACATCGTAGTTTGAACTTGGTATTTGGTTTTGGAAAACTAGCTGGGAACAGGTTTAGTTCTATTGATCGGTCCCTACTCCACTGACTTGAGTTTACTTCCAAGCCTCGGCTCCTCTGTTTTGGCTAGCGTACTACAGTTAGTTTCCGCGTATATTCAACCATGCGACTCAGGAGAGACAATTTGCATATTACACGTAGTCGACGTTCCAGAGCGTAGATTATACATACATACGTGCTGGGGAGAGCTTACGTCCCGACTCGCCTGAAAGCTTTTAAACATTTTAGGCATGCATTCTGAATTTGTTGCACGGCGTCAATAATAAGAGTAGTATGAACATAGAGCTTAGAAACGTCTCATATCAAGCCACAATCCTGGGCAATATAAGTATGAAGCCATTCTCCTCCGCTCTACCTGACTGGACAAGGAGTTGAGTTGGCCGTGCGTGTCCCGTTCACTTAGGCCTCGTTTGTATTTCATTTCATTAAATGTCCGCTTCTTCTAATCAAATTGAGGGGACAGGCAAACCTTTGATCCAACTTTGTTATTAGTTGTCCCTGAAGACTCGACTTCCTTCATGGACTCCTTTAATGCTCTAGTCATCATAACTCTGCTTGTACATAGTTACCTCTCAGTTCCACGAACTTGGATATAAAAGCCTAAATTTAAATTGGCAGTAAGCCTGACCAAATAGCTTCAACTAATTTCGTTGAGCGGTCATGTTCCGTCTCGACCAAAGAGATTAAAATCCACTGGATCCTATATTCGAGTATATATTCGCTAATCTGAGGTATCGACCCTCAACCTGGATTAAATGTGTTTGGAACCAAGAGCTTGTCGTCTGTCGGCTGCTGTCACTGTTTGAAATAATTAGGACGGACAGGATTGCGCTTCACTTGTGCACTGGAGTGAAAGCAGTGGAAGTGTCAGCGTCAGTTCATATGGCAAATTAATGAGGTTTATTGGAAAGGGCTTTGGTTAGACATGGCTCACTCCACTGCCCACTGATGATGCTACAGTAGTGCATTAGCCGTTTTATGTAGCTCTCTCTCTCGCCTCGCCTGGCATTCATTAACCACACTAATAATCATAGCGTGAGAATCCGAGTAAGAGAAATGAGAGTGATGCGGTTTGAAAACCAGATTACAGGCGCCTGAACACATATTTGCTACAGTAGTCCTTTCCTGGTGCACTGTGTACATATCCTACATATTATATCCACTTAATGTTGAATACAGTGCATAGAGGAGAAGTTGAGCCGAAGAGGGATAATACGGGACATGAGACAGACGGATGCGTAAAACTTTGGGAGTGATGAAGTGTTATGCTGGAGAAAAGTAGTCGTGTCATCTCACCAAATCTACAAACATTGTAAACTGTAAAAGTAACTTTGATGAGTTTGGAAATATAGGAAGAGGATATAGCCACCACTGCCTAGACACATGGTGGGGATTTTGGGATCTACTATAGACTAAGCATATGGCTGTCACCGAACCACCGGGTTCAAGAAATCCATTTCAATCTGCCAAGCGGGATTAATTTATTTCCTTGTTTTCCATTTAATCAGGAAATCCTATTCTCAGAACCTTAATCTCCAAGAAAGTTAGACGGATAGTGTCTGTGGGGCGTCTGGCTTCATTGAAAACGATCCATACTGCATCCCACATTTCTCCCTGCTCTTCTGTCGTAAATACTCCGGACCACAAGAACCTGGAAATTATGATGAATGTAGACTAAACCGTGTTTAAGCGGAAATTGGGCGGGTAGTTATCCCAAATAGAACATTATATCGTGCTCCTCTCTAACCACAACGCCCAATCTGCTCACACTGCACGCCGCTCACATTAGGACACAATCTCCGGCTCCTTTTGTGCTTTCACTTTCTCAAAAAAAAAACAGTGAAAGGAATAAACTTGCCTGTGGCAGTCCGGGACCAGATGAGTTGTACAATATAAGTTTATAACTTATAACCGCCAGGGCTACGGAAGAGGACCAACAAGGTAAACATCCTTGGAGAAAGTGGTGAAAGTCGGTGAAACAAACTTTAAACACTAGACGCCCACTGAGAAATTATTCTTTAGCTTATTATGTTCAACGTAACTAGAATTAGTGTCCACTGGAAGCTTTTAGTAATACCTGGCCTAACCTAGATGGAAGCAACGAACCTTGATTTTCAATTCGAGTGTACCGACTTTCTCTTTGAGTGTTTACCGGGTAAACCTGTACCTTACTACAACTACCGTCAGAGCAGCTTACAAATATATTCCGAATGCGCCGGTTATTCATTCTTCTTATTTTACTGTTTTTATATTTTACCGAAAATGTTGTGATTATCGTTAATTATTCGTTTTACTGTTTGAATGAATGACCGATTTGTGATTTGTGATACATTTTTGATTTAATATACATATTATGAACTTTCCATCCAGTAATATTTCCTGATGTGAATAATTCGCGTTCATCGAGGCACTATTAACTCTTAGACCAAGTCATGCCATAAGACCCTTCTAGTGCAGAGCGGAGTCTGAATTATTTTTTGTAAAGTAATAGAATCCAGACGTGGAAAGAATACTGGACTTGCCTTAGGTCCCCATTCCGTATTCCGTCTATTTTATTCCCTCGTCATTTTATTGGAAGGCAGGGTTTGTGCCGAGTCTGTGGACCGATTTGTTTACATTAGGAAAGAAACAGTGAGTTTGAGCCTCCTTTTCTGGGGAAGTCAACAGTCGGCCAATTGATCTTGTTATGTTTCATTCATAGTTCTCCTCTTGTTTGCTTTCTTCTCTCTCACTTTTATTCCTGCCTCAATGGAGCAGTCCTCCCAAACTAACACATTCATTTCATGAGCCCATTACATTTCTCCAACCAATTATACCAAGATCAATACAAGAACCTCCACACAAGGCATTTCGCCTCTTTCCCAATCTCAGTCTTGAAACATTACCTAGCTCCTAGCTCAGGCTCAGTACTTGAGTAAGCTATTAGTAGGCTCCAATCCTGCATTTCAACTACTTGAGTCCATTATGAACGAACCCCTTGCACAGCAAACAAGTTACATGTAATTTCCGTAAAGGCGGAGGTCTCGGACGTCATGCGATACGAATGACGCGACGGCTGCAATGTGGCGCTCTTGGATAGTGTATATGCATGCTTGGACTTTGAGCTGTATCAAATGTATTGTTTGGCTCCGTTTATGTATGTATATATGCAGGAGCTAGAAGATAAATCCGAGCCTTTTGCATAAAATCATTGCACCGTATGTATGTGCGTGCGTGCTTATGAATTCCTGAATTGTAAACATTCCTATCGTGACTTAGTATGATATGCTAAATATATCACACAAAGCCTAAATATGGCCTGCCAAAACTTTACATTTCTTTGTAGTTGAATCAACTTTGAAACTTTCCAGATCTAATTAAACATTGACTTCTGCCATATAACAAGCGTGTAGCATTTCCGTGCATGTGTGCCTTATGAATGACAAAGGTAAATGTCTGGTTTTGAGGTTTGGTTCCCATTTGTAGGTGAAAAATTACGAAAGCAAGGCATATGATGATATGATATGGCGAATGATGTGCATGGCAGCCTAAATATTAACTGATTTCCCTGAGTACAGACGGACAAGAATAAGTTTTTATGCTCCATAAAGATAGACTTTGCAAAATGTTTTAAAGATTTATGTAGGACCGTGTTCTAACCTGCGTTTGTACCTCAGTTTACATAGTACTACATAGAGATGTATGGCAATAATGGAATGAAACATTGTACAAGTAGTTGAACCACGTAGATCCGTACAGTTGCACTGACACGGTTGGGCTGCTAGTGGAAACTATGCTACATGTGTATACATCGGGATCGGGATATAGCCCAGCAATTGTAAATGTAAATACGTTTCTAGGATGGAAAATGATATAGGAAAAATTGAAAGTGAAAACTGAAGCATTTGCTAGTATTAATGATCCCTTTTAAAAGTAAAACATTCTTAAATCGAGATAGGTCTAAAAAAAACACTGAAATTGTTTCATGGGTTAATATTCCCCATATTATTCATTAGCGTGTGTACGTTCACATCGGTTCTGATACTACTTAGTACTGTGTTTATTGGTTAGTAATTCCAAATATTTTCATGCTTTCTTCAAAACCATATAAATTGTTATATTCCATAACCCGTTCTTTCCAGTTGATTATGATTAGTAATTAAACTATGGGTACGGCAAAGAATCACAACCTAAAACACTGTCGTTTTGAGTGTACATAATCTGAATCTATTTAGTGGTAAAGAGACAGGAACAGGAACAACGCGCTCCATTGTAATTGACATGGTGAAATAGATATTTGCTGCTTGTCTTGCAAATTGAATATTATTGAATATTATTTTTGATCCGCTTTTATGAAAATATCATTTCATACTAATTTTTAACAAATATGAGGGAAAATATGACTGGTGGATACAAAAAACTGAAGACAAGCCACACATCCGCCAAAGATAACTTGAGTCACTCATAAAATATTATCTGTGAAATCAAGGCCCAGTATCAAGAGGGTTCGAGGACCTCCGTTGCTGGTCGTGTTCGTGTTAGAACAATGGCACAAGTTTAATTAAAAGTTAGGCCAAACATTCAACTAACTTTTGAAGGAACTCGACGCAGTGACCTTGTTATTACGCTATTTTTTCCACAATTAACCGGAGTTTGTATAAATATTCTCAAGTGAATGTTTTGCAGAAACAAATGTTGTTCCAGTTGATTTCGAGTTTCAAAAGGTCGTGGCATCTAAAAATACATGCAAACTACTTTATTTCAGCTAGAAGTTGTTTGCGTCACTATTAGTTTTGTACGCCCTGTGGTTGAATTAAGGTTGATTCAAATTAATTATCAACTCGTAGGATCACCAATTAGGCTCGTAGCTCGGACCGAGGGTTTTAGACATTCCTAATTAGTCTGAATACACTTGTGCGGATCCCGTATTCCCGTTACCGTTATTCCGTAATATCGGATTACATACATTAGTCCAGAGCACTACAAATGCAACGCATCAATCACCACGCTATGAAGGACATTCAGTGAGACGATGCTCATTTAATTTAAATACATTTTGTGATATTTTATCTAAATAGGCTCATTTTGGAATTTTGGAACCACAATACGTAAATAATTATTTGTCTTTTCTCAACGCTGACACTAAACACTAACTAAATTAAATTGTCATGTAAGTGAGGGTTCATACAAATACTGTGTTTTGTATATCCTCATATGTAAAACGGATTATGTTCAAAGGCAAGAGAAAGATCAGAGATTCGTTTAAGCTTTGCAGGCAGGCAGTGCAAGATAAGAGAAGCTCATAATATTATTATTGAACGATGGAAGCAATGGGGAAGGCGACATAAATATTTCCTATCTTGGAAGAGGCTTACAGCCAAACCTTGCTCCAATATCAATTTCCATGACCGTCATTCCAATCTTTGATATTTGATGGATACTAAAGCCCAGCCTGTCTTGACACTCGACTGAAGCCAGAGTTGAAGGGGTTACGAGGGTGGGCATGAGTAGTACTAGCAATGCAGTCTTAGCACGAGATGGTCTACTAAATAACTTAAGTGCAGAGCATGTTGTTCTAATTGTGCCAATGCAATTATGTTCTTAACTGCGGAGATTGAGTTACTCTCGAGCTGGTGGCTGCTGGTAGATAAAGCCATCAAGGAAGCATGTAAGAGGTTGAGAGAGGCTGGAGCTAAGCCAGTAAAGCGTCTTGGAATAGTAAAATGTGATGTCCAACCGCTTTGGACCACCCAAGAGCTCCTCTCCAACTATCTAATCAAGGAGGACGTCAGTGTCAGGCCGCGGTGGTGTCTCCTTGAGAAGGAAGTAATTGTGGTTGACAGGAATAAATGCATTATTAAGGAGAAAAGCGGCTTAAGAGAAACTGTCACAAGCATATTTTCTCTCCATCTCCCTACTGCTGCTCAAGGAGTGTAAATGGACCGTTTTTGGACTTGTTCTGCTCCTTGAAAAGGAAGCCCAAACTTTCCTCACTGCCTCAACACAAACAAGTGGGAAGGAACGGAGTCGGATTTCTTGAGATGAAGGCTTCTCATCTCCTCTTTGCTTAATGAAAGGATTGACGGAGCGTGAGAGAGCTCGGTTTCCATCACAATTTCAACTCGACCTGGAATGAAACAATTACAATGTCATTCTTATTCCAGCCCAGTAAAGCATGATTCAAGACTCCGTCGTCCCGCACTCATTCACCGCTTGAAGTGAAGACTAGATGACCCACGCGCGAAATACCCAAGGAAAAATTTGAAAACACCGACAGAGAAGGTTTGTAAGCACCCATGGAGAAAGCTATTAAATAAGTACACATGGAGAAAGCGGAAACACCCGTAGAGAATGTTAATACATACCCATGCAGAAAGTTCGTAAAAACATATGTATATAGTTGGTAAACACCCATGGAGAAAGTTGTAAACACTCATTTATTAAGTAAACACCCAAGGTAAACACCCAAGGTAAACACCCATGGACAAGTTAGTTTCACTGATTCTAAGGTTAGATTTTCCCAAAATATTACCGCGTGAACCCTAACCCATACTTCAACCAGTTGAAGTTAAGAACGCATTACACCACTTATACCTCCAGCGTTGTTTTGAAAAGCGTGGAGTTAGATTATAAATTATAGTAAGCTACGGTTTGATTTTTTTTTGTGCAAAATTGTGCACGGCTTCAAAGGAAAGTTACTGGAATCAATCTAACACCGAAGAAGGCAACAACAACGGTGCGGTGTATAGTACTTCGAACCACGTAAGATTGTGTGTGTACATGTCGAGCCAGCCGGCTTTCACTTCTGACAAGATTGCCAGATAAAGTTTCCCGTGGTTTAACTAAAGCTAATGGCAAAGGCCTAGTAAAAAATCTTTGCTGTCATATATCCTTCAGCTTTGTAGACCTGTACAAAAACAAAATTTTATAAATTCCAATAAGCCCTCGTAAAATCCGAGTTTGCATAATTTCTTCGTGAACCCACACTCAAAACGATATCCAGCCGACTCTACTCTCACGCCATTATCTGCCTTTCCTGCTGCGGCGTATATGTGTAGGGGATTGTGGAAGCATTAGCCTCTTCACACTCCGTAATGACGTTCCCAGCAGGCCCTCCTGACAAGCAGCAAAGAGGCCTTCAGTCCCACGGTCCAGGAATTATTCTTGGTTCCTCGCTGAGCTGGGAAGGGCAGCGGCCCAGAACTGAGATTATGAGAAGCAGCCCAGAAATGCTAAATCCTTTGACTTTGATGTTGTTGAATCTCTTAGCCTTTCTTCTTTTAAGCTCATTTACCAAACCTCATGCATCACTCTCGACAAACTTCCACTTTCTCCACGTCAACAAGAAAACTTTAGAGGAAAGACGAATAGGAAATAGCAAACAAGGAAGCTTCTAGAATCAAAGTAGAAATTTCCAAGGAGTAACTCATTTGACTATTATTATTCTCATGGATTAGTACGTCAGCAGCCAAAACATTCCTTGCCTCCAAGAATTACCCAGCCATTACGCTCCGCTTCTATTCGGTCCGTCCAAATAAATACACCTTTTCACCTGGCATTATCCTATTTATAAGTTCCGAGCTGGTAGTACGTGGATACGTGGTAGACACAATCCTAATTCGACGTTGAGAGGATCGGTATCGCAAAACAAATACAGAGCGACCACCAAGTGTCCGATAATCGACAATAAATTTTGTTCGTACCGGTATCTATTCTTAGACTGCATACACCGATAACTCTGTTTTACTCGGTCCGATGTATCAATATGCATTATCTAAAGCCCGCCCTGAGAAAAGTCTACCAAACAGAGATTCTTGTTAACCTCTAAGGCTATTGTTTCTACTTCTACAATAATGCAAAGATGTATTGACTTAAGCTCGATCTCAGATATATATCTCGTTCTCCGAAAACGCGGAGCTACTGCTAGCCACGATTCGATTGTAGAGATAGGTAGGTCTATCGTAACATTACTTGAAACCAATCAGAATATGTTTACTCGATTTAAGTACAATATGTTACTTATATAATACGATTTTTGTTTCTTCTACACAGTACAGGTAATACAGTAAAATATTGAATTTAACAGGTTAGGAGATAATACTTACTTTTATTTTGTGATGCGATGTTGCTAGTTTTAGCATTATAGATTTTATTTTAATGTATTTTCAATTTCAAGCATTATATGACTTAACAGGATAGAACGTAAGACACATCTAACACACATTCCACAAATATTGTAGGTATATAATTAAATTAAGTGCCCCCAAAACCAAAACGTAATTATTCTGCCTTTGTCGCCCTCGAGATTTTAGAGAGAGAGACCTTTATTTTTTCGGAGAGAGCGGTTTTGAAGACCACCAATGCTTCACTACAAAAGAGTAAAGATTTATGAACCTCGCAGCTGTAGTACAGAACAGATTGCCCGTCACAGATTGTATGCATTCACTTAATTTTTGGGCATAAACCAAAGCGAAAGGTACATAGAACGAGATCAAATTCATTGAGGGATACAAGGGTGATTTTGAGTGGAGTAAACTTGGAAATTTCCAGCTTTGCTGTGAGTATTTCATAGTGTGGAACGATTCCTAAAGGTGCAATTACGGAAAACTCTAGCTGGAACTGGTCTGAATTAACGCACCCAGCCAGATCTTGCGAGAACTAAATAGTTTTTATAGGTATTCTCTCCCAATTTAAGTTCATTTTGACCTTTTTACTTCCTAAAGTTTCCTTCTTACTGCTTGACCGGACGCTTCAGCTTAGTACAGGAATAGTTTGATATGATCTTTATGAAACGTCAATAAAATAAATCAATCAATCAAAAACTTTTCCTGTTTTTTCAGCTTAGGGGAGATTGGATTTGATTTGGAGATTGGGTAAAATTGGAAATGGACGAGCTTAATTAGTGGACTGTATGTTGAAAGTAGGACTTAAGCTTCTAATTAACTTTTGTCTCTAGTTCATTGATTTCAAAGTACTCTCTCACTCTGGGCTCCTCTACCTACAGAATTACTGCTGGGATAAGAAAGAGAACCTAGGCTCAAGTTGGTAATGTACTCTGCATTGGCTAGAGCTTTGATTCAAGGAACCATGAAAGCTCTGGATCCTGTACGAGGATATCATCAACATTCTCTTTGGGAATAGAGGCTCCAGCCCAGTCCCAATCCCAATCCCAACTCGATCCCTGGAAGGTCGAAATGGCTAAATGAGTCATTAAATTGGTAGCCGTGATTGGAAGGAGTTGGATTTGGTCATTTGAATCCGACCTTTTTTCTGTCACAGCGGAAAATCAATAAATAATTGGGTTAGATAGGGATCAGCTGCTTGGTGTGGTGACCTAAGGTTGTAGGTTAAGTAAGAATTACAGTTTACAGGCGCAGAAGCTAAATATATTGGCTAATTTAATCCCAGTTGTATTTTTATACCAACCTATATTCCAACATATATCATTTTGGTTTAATTATTCGAATTTTGAGAATCTTAGTTGATTTGCAATATATAAAACTAAAAAATTGAATTGCCGCTGGAAGATTTGAAATCCGCATCTCAAGGTACAATATGATATGCAAGCGACCGCTGCTCAGCGTAAGAAAGAGAAAAACGCCGAACCATCCAGTTAAATGCTGTGAATCCCGATTTTTGCTTGGATTCTGCCGATAATTTGATTCTTTGCAACGTCTGCCAAACATATAGTAATTTTTGCTAAGTGGAAAGTTACATCAGTTTTCATAGAAACACTGCGGTCTTTCATCAAATTGGTTCAAAATAAAACTGCGTTTTTGCGTGGCTAAAAGTTGAGTTGTTTCTCTTTCTGTCCTACTCTTCTGTTACTGTGTTTTTTTCCCTGTCTGTCTCTACTCTCTCCAATTCGTGTTTCTATTCTTTGCGCTGTGCAGCGGTATCTTTGTGGTTGCCAAATACTATTGTTTCATGAGGTCCACAGTGAAACAAGCTTGAATTTTGTGCATATCTTGGCTGTGAGCGATTTTGACAAGCATGAAATCCCTATACGGAACACCCGCAGAGCATGTTTCAAAAATATCCGACATCCTTATATGCGTTTTTTGCGTTTTTTGGATTTAGGGCAGTGTTATTTACAGCTAACTGTGTCTCAATTCAGTTATAGGTTCCTTGCACTAAATTCAGAATCAGTGGAATGTCAGGCTTTCATTCCAAAGTTTAAGCGTGGATGTCAGAACACGCTTTACTAATGGTATGCAGTAGAGATATGTTGTGTGTCCATCATAATTCTCATTTTCTTTTGTAATTGAATAAATATATTGAAATCAAGGGAACGCTGCTGCAGTGAGGGAAAACTTAGATCTTCAAAGGCACGGTCTCAATTATTACTGATCCTGCGTAGTGCTGATGCCGGACAATTTCCAATGACTATCCTCAAATTCCATCCAAAAAATATTTGGAACCTTGTTAGGCGCAATCAAGAAATTAGGCTGAAGCACAAGAGTTTGCTCGTTTTTTTCCATGACGTCACAATGCGAAAATCCCCATCTAAATTTGGAAACCCGTTCGCTTCTCGATTACGGCTAAACTATTAGAGCTAGAGATTTCTAACCCGCATATTCGGATTCTGCATCCAATTTTACGTTTTATCGCACATATGATAATTTTTTCAAAAAATGTTGTAAGTTTAGTGTTTGAAAAAGGGTGAATTTTTCACTTTTGTGAGTTTCGGACCTGACAAGGTTGTCCAAAAAATCCAGCCCATGTCTCTGCACCGAAACTTTGTCGCTATAGACCGCAGCGCCTCGCGTGAGCGCTAGATCCTAATATGTGGAAGTCATACTTTTGAACTATTCATCAAGCCAACGTACCAACAAATGGACGACAAATGCAATAGATGTACCAGAGAGGTGAAGGTGATGTGAAGAGAACTTCCAAGGTTATTAAATATAAGGCTTTGATTTAGATGTTTCCAAGAAATCAAGGCTCTTTATGTTCTTCTAATCGCATCGTGAGCATGGCTTAATGTAATAACGCAGGTGAACCTTCAAATTGATCAACTGAAGCCCAACAAAGTGAACTTCTGGGAACAAAATAATGATCAACTTTTGTACTCGAGTAGGTACGTATTTGATGAATGTAATTCTTCCATTACTCCTCGCTGATCCACAAAATTCTATGTACCTCTGCCCATTAGTCGTCATACCTGCTATTTGTGAGTAAAACTCAATTTTACCCAGAAGCTTAAGTCTAGCTTTTTCTTACATTCCCATACGTTGGGTTTTTCCATTCATGGTAATATTTGGAGTTGCGGGTAGTGAACCGGTTGCAGACATATGCAACCAGTGAAAATTCGGATTTTGAGCTGTGTGCCTGAAGAAAGCCGCCTGTGCCAGTGCTGGGACGGACGGGTGTGAAAGGCGGAGGGTGGACAGGACATTGGTAGCCAGGCTGTAGCCAGCCTTCATGTACTCCACGCTCCAAGTCCGTTCTTTTGCTGGAACTCTACAAGTCTTAATGAAATGAGGAGGAGAAGATGTGTTTGGAATGATACTAGAGTCGGCGCGGAGTTTTTCCTTTCTATTTTCCTATTTTGTACTTGGCTTTCACTCCCTTTTCCTTGGACAGGAGCGAGAGAGCTGGGAAGCGAGGTTTTTTACATAGAGATCCCAGAAATGGATATAATGTAATGTGGAGAAAAGTTAAAACAGTCTCAGGACAACTGGGACGCTGCTTGGTTCGAGTCACACTAGTCCCTACACCCAGTCCACTCAAAGCCAAGGAGAGGCGAGGGAGAAAGCCAAGGGCTCACTCCCAAAATCCCCGTCTGCCACACGGCCTCAGCCTTCCAGCACCGATCCACCAGGCCCGCTCATTTAATTGAAAGGCATATCACATTATCACCTACCATACCACGCTACAAGCACCGGGACCACGCACAACACTTATCTCAGCTCTTAACGTGTCTTCAACTCTTTGTCCCAAAACCAATTGTAGTGCCAAATCAGAATATTCAGCTCCAATCTTAAGCGTTTCGGCTAAATGCTTACAACAATTGCAATCCAGGTTCCTTATTCACAACTACTAGTGTTTTAAATATTTCCAACGTGGTAAATACTACCGTGCTCTTTGTGAAGTTCGAGTGTGCAGCAAATAAACACTTCTTAACGCCTATTCGACTCTTTCCCCCCGTAGTGGCCAAACCAAATACTCAGCTGGGATCTTATGCGCTTCAGGTAAATACAATAATGGTAAAATACTTCTAATTACTGAATGCGGTCGTATGCTGCTAATAAAATTTGTACAGCTCTTTTTCCCCCGTAGTGCCAGTGCCAGACAAGCTGATTGTAAGCAAATACCTAAGACAATTGCAAACTACTAGCTATCAGTCACTACGCCAAAACGCATTCTTAGACAGTAATAGTGTTTTAATATTATTCACGATATGTTTTATTAAATTAACTTTCCCCGTGTGGATTTTGGAAGAAATCAAAACTTTTTTAGCGCGCATAACTTGTGCAGTGTGCAGTGCATCTAACTTTTTCCCAACTTCTTTTGCAACGCTTTTTCCCAATTCATGCAGAACCAAGTGTTTAGCTGGGACACTAAACGCTCTAGGTAAACACTTACCACAACGGCAAACAACATACATAGTAGGTATGTTAGTCAGGAATAGTGGTTCACAATTCCATAGAATTGGCATTAGAGTATGCAGTTGGACTTGCTTCGCGTGGAGTGTAGTACAAATAGAAACTTTTCAAGTGTGTAACGGGTCTTTCACTCCTTTTCCTCCGTGCTTGTAGTAAGCCATCTTCTCGGCTGGGATCCTAAAGCGCTCATACTGGGAATAATTGCAAGCTCCAGAATTCTTGTTCATACTTGCCAGTGTGAAAATAGTGTTTGAAAATATTATGGTCTTGTCGGCCTGGAGTCTGGAGCATGGAAGCAATTGCCTTTTTTAAGCGTGCGTAATCTGATCCTTCTTGTCAAATATATGATACATTAGTGGTTTGGTTCTTGGCAACAAAGTTTTTGGAAGCAAGTAAACGATCGCATCTGGGAAAGGAAGCCTGGCTTCCTTTTGAATTAGTTGCCAATTTGAAATTCCTTGGAAACTAAGGTTCCCATGCGAATTTTAGAAGTGGAACTGGGTATATGCTGGCTGGCTACGTCTGCTTGTACGTAAATTAGAAACACACGTCAGGCTCTCTCCTTGGCTCCAAACCGGACCAAAAGTAATTTCCTTCGACGGAAGCCAAACTTTTTTCTTTCATTTTCGGACAAGTGGGAGCGAAGCGCTTGTACTCGTCTAGTCTTCGTTGTATCTGAGGATAAAAGAGATAAAAATACAATTTAGGTTTCCCATGCATCTGAGAAATATGAATAGTTGAGAGGGGCTGGAATGAGTGATCGGTGGGATAGGAAGGAAGTGGGAGTAATGAAGCGACTCATGTAACTTATTCTGCCCTTTTTATTTCATCCAGAAATCATCCCCAGCACCAAGACCAGAGGGAAGACATTATGGGCCGACATCACTTCGCCATGGAGCATCACACCGTCATTCCGCCGGACTACTCTACCGATGCTATCATCTACGTCACAGTAAGCACCATTTTACGAGTCGGGGCGAGATTAATAAAAATGCCTAGCAACCCATAAATCGGTCCAAAGCAAGGAATCGAGAATGGGTCACGGGTCAATTGACCGAATATCATTCTTACATAGATACACTGCAGAATTGTTAAGTCCGTTGCTTATTTTATTACTGTACCTTTGAAGCGTTAGATTTCGGGGCACATGTTTAGATTAGCCTACATTGAAACATAATGCTACAGTATATAAGGTATTGAGCCAAAACGAGCCCAGCTTCTGATCGTTTACGGATTCACGTACAGACGGCAGAAAATTAATAAGGAAAAACAGTACACTAAGCCAATAGCTTTTTGCAGGAATATTTCCTTGTACCATGCAACGTACCCAAGGTGTGTATATAGCAATACATAGAAGTAGGTGCACGTACCATTCAGTGCACAACAAGGATTGATTCGTCTGCAACAGCAAATCCGAACAACGGCATACGGATTGTTACCAAACAAACAAGCGCTAAACTAAATACATACACTTGCATTTTTACTTACATTGAATATTCGAAGAACTTCGGAAGCATTCCCGTTACTGATCACTTAATATGAATCGCACAAAATATATGTGTTTATGTTTAGTCTAACAACTCATATACATATACTTTACAAAGTTGACAGTATGGATTCCAAATTTAGTGACCGAGACTTAACCAAAGTATTTGATTTTCGCTGTTATTGACGTCGCTGTTATTGTACCGGCGATAGAATTGTTTTCGCTGTAATGGCCGCGCTGCTATTGTTCTCGCTCTTATTGTACCCGAGCTGTTATTGCTTTCGCTGGTATTGCCGCGCCGTTATTGTTTTCGCTGTTATGACATGGACCCGTTTAGACAGGCAGACTGAAAATTGGATTAGGTATAATATGTACTCCAGTAGATGGAGAAAAAGGAAAAGTTGGAAAAATGGTAATTGATTTTCCAAATCTAGTAAAACTAGAAATTTTACTCTTTTATTGGTTGATTGAGTCATAAAGTTGACAATAAACACTGCCGTGCCCGTGCTTTTAAGTTCTGAGATAACTGGCTCATCGGGAATCCCTTTCCATTGATGTGTATTTACGAATTCCTGATAAGGAACTTAGATTCATTCATTCTCTCACCAAATGTATTTTGTCGAACACCGTCTGAGTTTGGCGTTGGTACACTTTCCATTTTACAAAATCGCAGAAAGCGTTGTTTGAGCTTACAAAATTGGCAACAAAAAGCCCACTCAAAGGGAAGTGTTTCACCAATTTTTTTGTCAAAATTCTTGCCTATATCCTACGCTAATCTGGTCGATTGCAAAATGTCGCTATTCTAACATCAAATCCTAATTTGAGCCGACTTTGCGATTTGCGATGGATGATCAAGTAGTATTGCGTATGTTTGGGGAAGTATCGTTGACTGAGTGAGGATGAGATCGGAGGTAATATTGAGCGGAGAGACAGGGGAATGCGAGATGCGAGTGAGGCTTAAGGTAATCGTTTATTCGGCTCCCGCATGTCTGTCAATTCCCTTCCGCAGATCAGAAGAGAAGTCAGCTATTACGGGAGACGCTCTCTGCTCAGCATAATATGAAGTGACAGCAAGTGTTTTCCAGACACATTCCGTACCTCCAAAGAGCCGAGTCCATACAGACTGAAAATTCTTCCTTTTTCCCGGCGGACAAACGCTCTACTCGATTCCCCTCTGGACCTGAACCAAAATTCCACTGCATGCTGCCTCCAGACAATTTGCTGATTTAATAAAAAGGAAATATATATAGAGATATAAATATATATCCGCGTATAAATGTGTATATGTGGACATAGGGCGGAAAGGCTGGAGCTGGGGGCAAACGGGGATCATTATTATTTGATTTTCCCATTTTCTTGTCATCAGTAGGCATTGCTGGAGACAATGGTAATGGTCTCCGAGTTTTTGAAATGGACTCAGCGCTGTCTTGTGAAAAGTTTACGGAGAATGGGGCCGTAAAAAAAAGAGAATCTGTTTGGAGGACAGGGCCGGGAGAAGCGGAGTTTCCAAGGGTCCAATTGAATGGAAACTAATGCTAGAGGATTTCGCGACAACTCGTACTGCACAGCTTTTACCTTACGATTGCGTTGCTTACGTAACTTAAGCTTGCTCATAGCCAATTTAATTTTTTTTAATTCTGAAGAATGAATACAGTAAGTAAAGATACACTCATTACAACGGTAGAATGAATGTAAAAGCCAATGGTATGAGTTCCAAGGGATGCTTTATCCTATGTATGAACTGTGCGGTACGAGCTATCCCAGCACAATGTTGGCCCGTACCGGACTCGGCCATGGACCGTCTCGCCTTTGAGTTGGGCAGAAAGTAGGAAGTAAATGTAAAGTGCCCACAACTTGGTCCCTTGAGACGATTGTTACGTCCAGAAAACTCAATTCCATTCTATTTGAGTAATGCCTGCTTGATACGGTCTGAGATGGGTTGGTGGCACTTGGGAGGACAGGAGAGAAGAGCCAGAGCTCACCTTCCGCCACAGTCACACTCAGGCCCATTCACCTGTTCTACAGCCATCAGCCCATCTGTGGCCGACAGACGAATTCATTGTAACTGTCCAACTTTCTCCAAGGCAGGAAAGAAAGTTGGGTAAATAGGAAGATATATCTACTCAACTTATTTTTCTAGTTATGCCCTCCAGTTGGAGAGCCTCAAAACTTCTCTTTTTCTCCTTTTTAACCGCCATAAAAAGTAGAACTTTGTTCTATTTTCATTGTAATGAGCGTGAATGGCCCACTTCCTTCCGCTGAAGCCGAGTGTTGTTTTATGAATGAAGCAGGCATGGTAATTCCTTGTAATTGAGGTGAGCATTAGAGCGGAGAGAGATAGGTTGCAGAGGTCGGGGGTTGGGAGCAAACAAAACGAGAGCTAATCTGTAGAGCAATAAGTTAAGATAGTCGGGAGGCTAATGACTCTTGAGTTTTCTCAGAGCTGACTTTGGCTAGTGTTCCGTTTTACGGCTGGAGAGAAGGTATTATAGTGGCTGGCATGAGATTAACTTTCTCCCTTTCCCGCAAGAGCCCCAAGTAGCCTCGAGGATCTTATGACATGATCATTCGTCAGTTTGGGACGAATTCTGAGACAGAAGTCAGTTTTGATAGTAAACACGTTTAGTTGACAGTTGTTTGTTGTGACGCCTAAGTGTAGGAGCAACACATGAAACTCTTAATGGATTCAGCTAATTTTGAGAATGGAGAATCCTGCAAACTTTGAAATAGTAAGAGAATCTGAAAACTTTTGTGAAATTCATTAGCTTAAAAGTGCTTTTTGGCCGAATACGCTGTACACGCTTGGAATTATATGCCGCACTTGCAAATTCACATTGTTTAGACGTGCTACCTGATAAGCGTGCTGAATAGTTTTATATAAATTCGAATTAAAGGAGTCGTAGTGGCCTGCTGTATCAGTCTCAATCTGTTACAGCAGTCTTCTTTTGGACGTACAAGTACGGACCCTCCT
>JAQFXY010000533.1:0-24151 GCA_034693865.1 Ceratophysella sigillata | reverse complement strand
GACCTTCAATATTATTTGAATTATCATTTTCCATATTTTTTAATCACTACGGTCCACTAAAATAGTTACCAATACCTATGTGTGTCTTTAGAAAATATAATTTTATATTTTTGACAGGTTTATAAATTTAAAAAAAACCACGAGCACTTCCTATTATACAAATAAATGAGTCTGCAAAGAGCATTTATGTTCTAAATCAGCATCAATTTATATACTAACTTATGTGTTTGGTACTGTTTCAATGGTTATTTTTTATGTTGTGGTGGAGTTGGAGCTGGAAGTAGCGAGAAATGATCTCTTTTGTGGCGTGGTGCATCTCCTTGGCCATGCGGTAGACATCGTGGTCTTCTTTGTTGTAGACATATGCGTTTGTGTACATCAGCGTCAATACGTACATGAGGCCATTGACACTACTGAGGATGTTCCGATCGACACGACGCTTGATTTCAGCCAGGCACATCGGCTGCTTGACAATTTCGCTGTATCCTGGAGCCTGCTCGTCAGTGACAAAGTGCATAAAGATATTCGCGTACTTGTGGGAGCTGATTTCATCGACAATTATCTGCAATTGCTTGCGCATCACACTGTTATTATTTGATGAGTCTCGAGCCCGCTTCCGGCTGCTCACATTTACGCCCTGCTCCTCATCAGATTGCATTTTGTTCACCATCATCTCTTCATCGTCCGTGATTGTTATATTATTGGAAGTGGCAGACGCGGTTGAGTCTACTTCAAAGTTACACGGGCTGCCGGTATCCTCTTCTGGCAATCCCAGCAATCTCTTTGTCTGCCCACTTAATCCGGGATAAAACTGCGCGGTTAGTTGGTCACCCATGTACTCTACCGATACTACCCCTGCTGCTAATCCATTAATCTTAGGCCCTATAATATCTATTAAACCTAGCATCTTCTTGTCGCACTCTACTCCCATGTGACGTTGTGCCGCTATTTCAATATTTAATGGCATAGTATTTGCATGCTTTTCCTTAATATACGCAAAGAACACTGATTCTAAACATGCTGTACATATCTCGGGCCGCTTTTCAATAAATACCTTCTTTTCCTCCTCAACACTCGCTGGTAACGAGGCCAATACATGCTCTTTCAAGCTTCGATTGTTAGTAACGTGATTAAATGCACGTCTCTTTGGTTTATAATAGATATACGCTTCAGGCCGTGTGTCTGTATACTTGTGCGCAATGTTACTCACTACACCACCGCCTTCATCTGCGCTAGTCGGATGCATAAGTTTACTTATTCTGGCACTAGTCTCGAGACTGTCCTCTTTATGCCCCTTTTCAGGCAATTCTACACTAAGTTTAACAACATACTCCTTATTAAGCGACTCGTACAGCTCTTTAATTGCATTGATTTTTACAATCATGTCCATCGCCATATGTCGCCGCAAGAGTTCCAATAACCGGGACAAAGTAAGTCTTCGATTAAACCCTGTTGTTCTTACTAAAACTTTAACTTCATTTATCCCCATGTTGACCGAGGTGAGTAATTGCAATAAGCCGTTTACCGGGCCTGGGTTAGAGTCAAATAAATTCGTACAATAATGCTGTTCTGTAAGAAGTGATAGTTCGTTATTCGCAAACATGCTGGCTATGGTTTCCCTACTAAGCTGGGTTGAGTGGATAGATGATGCCGTTGAAAAATCAAATGCCCCGAGTTCGACACCGTCATTCAGTATAAAACAAAGCATAATTCGCGCAAAATTGTACTTGCACAGCTCTTCAGAGACACTCAGCTGCGGCCGTGTTCGGACCAGCTTCGATACACACTGCGAGACTATCTGCCAGTCCACGGCTCCGTCCATCACTCTGCAATAGTCATTCAGGTATACTACCCGTGAGTAATTGTGCACCGCCAGTACAAGATAATAATACACCTGGCAATTCCATTCTGTCGCGATTTATCCATTGAAAATACATGTAAAAATAATTTAAATTAGATTACCAGATTGGGTGCCCAGCTATAACAAGTAAAACCAAATTTCATGGGTTAATACTATACAATAATAGGCGGTAATATTGGGTTGAGTCGAATGACTTAATTATACTTGCCTGCCGAATGATGAGGTATGCTCTTTAAACAATGCATCTCTCGAATTTATAAATACTATATACGTTGGAGATTAAGATTATTAAACATTTTCCAAGCGAATTTGATTAAATAGGCAACAGTCAGATTACTTCAATTCCAACCATCCCCTGTAATAACATTTAAAATAAAAAGGTAGACAAAAGGAAACACACCCCTTTCCCCATAAAGTTGATTATAATATACCTTGCTATCATTTCACTAGTTTAGCCAACTACCCTTAACATTTAAGTGTGTTTTAATCTTCTTTTTTTTTACTACAATTAATTAAAACATAAATATGCAAACATTGCTTATTGTATTGGGAACATGCCTTTTAAACATGATTTTTGTTGACGTAGATGCAATTGGATTTTCCACAGGGGTCAATGCGGCTGGGCGACTTGATTAGGGGGATCCGGATGTGCAAAACCGCTGCGGATGAGCGGGCGTATATTTCTAAGGAAGGGGGTATGCTGCGGACGGCCTTTCGCGACCAGGATGTAGAGAACCGTACGCGGAACGTGGCGAAGCTGCTGTATATCCACATGCTGGGGTATCCGTCGCAGTATGGACAGCTAGAGTGTTTGAAGCTAGTAGCCTCGCCAAAGTACGGCGACAAGCGAATTGGGTATTTGGGGGCGCAGATTCTGCTGGATGAGCGGTACGACACACATTTGTTGCTAACTAACTGTATTATCAATGATCTGCAGTCGGTGAACCAGTTTGCGTGTTCGTTGGCGCTGTGTACGCTAGGCAATCTGTGTTCAACGGAGATGGCACGGGACCTGCATCTCGTGGTGGCAGGGTTATTATCGCACTCTAACCCTCTTATTAGAAAAAAGTCTGCGCTGTGTGCGACTCGGATTGTCCGGAAAGCGCCCGAACTGGCGGAAATATACATCCCAGCAGCAAGAAAGCTGCTTCAGGAGAAGCTGCATTCGGATTTACTTACGGCAATCACGCTTACGCTCCAGCTGTGCCATGCCAATAAGACTGCGTGCGACTACTTCCGCGCGCATATTGTAGACGACATGGTAAGACTCCTGCGGAAATTCATCGGGTCGAGCTTTTCTACCGATTTCGATGTCTTGGGTATCAACGATCCGTTCCTCCAGGTCAAGCTTGTAAGTTTACTAGGCCTTCTTGGAGAAAACGACGACTTGGCATCGGAGCAAATGCAAGACGTGCTGGCAATGGCTGCAACCAACACTGACTCGTCCAAGAACGTAGGCAATGCCATCCTCTACGAAACCGTCCGTGCTATCCTACGCATCAAAGCAACTCCCACCCTTCGCATCTTAGCCATCAATATCTTAGGGAAATTGCTCGTCCAACATGACACCACCAATAATAGCACAGCTACACCAGCAGGAAGTGCTTCTCAGCCCGGGCCAGCGAGCTCTAACTACAGGTGTGTGGCCCTGCAAATGTTGCAAGACTGTGCATTGAGCGAGTCTAAGGCCGTCCAAAAGCACAGAAACACCGTCCTGGACTGTCTTAAAGACCCGGATGTTACCATCAGAAAGCGCGCATACGAACTCAGCTTTTACCTGATCAATAGCGCCAATATCGAGGTCATGATGCTTGAAATACTCCGGTTTTTGGAACATGCAGACACCGAAATGAAGTCGTTTATTTGCTCAGAGGTCATTTTGGCCTGCCAGCGGTTTGCACCTAGCATGGCTTGGCTTGCCGACACTATACTGACGCTCGTCTCACTAGCCGGCGCCCAACTATCAAGCTCAGACGTTACCGCCATCGTCAATATGTTCACCGCCATGTTTTACACCAACCACACCGACCCAGCCAACCCAATCAACTCGTTCATTAAATCGGTGGTCCGCAATTTTTACGCAGCCCTCACAAAGGACATTTACAACCAGCCATTGGTGCAAATAACAGTGTGGTTTGTCGGCGATACTTGCGATGCATCCATGGTCCAAACAGACCCCTTGTTCAGCCATCTTGCGTCCTTAATGGAAACCATCCTCAATGCAGGAACCACATCTGATAAATCCAAACGGTTTGTCATGGCTTCGTTGGTCAAACTCAGTGCTAGACACTGTCTTCCAGGCACCGATGTCGCTCGTATGCTGGTCCCCTTTTCAGGCGCACTTGCCCGTGAAATCCAACAGCGAGCCCTTGAATACATTCAGATAATCCACACAACTCCAGAATCGGCAGCTACGCTCTTCGCACCGTCTAAACTATCACCCTTAGTCTACGAAAAGTACGCAGTCCACACTACCCAACTCACCCACCAACACATCTCAGACCACACTGACAATACTACGTCTATAACAAGCGATGCCCACCCTGTCCCGGCCGACTTGCTCGCTACTGGTGCATCTAATTTACTAAATTTACTCGATCTGAACGAACACTCAGTACGCCCCACTAATATCAACAACAATGCACTGTCTACTGCCCCATCAATAAGCAAACAGATTTATGATAAGAACGGACTGTGTGTCGAATACACTGTAGAGTACCCAATGCCTGGATCCAAATGCAATGTCTTTTTGCATTTTTCAACCATCAACAGCCAATTTACAAGCGAAGCCAGTGACTTCCAGCTTCTTGCTGCCGTCCCCAAATCATACAAACTCCAACTCACCCCTGCGTCCAACTCGTCGGTCCCGCCTAACAATAGCACCAACCCAGTCACCCAGACCATAAAAATAGCCGCTCCAGAAACTACAAAACTTATTAAACTAAGGCTCAAGATTAACTATACTCTCAACAGTACAACCCACTCAGACCAAATCGAACTATCAATATAATTAATAAACAAGTTCTCCTATTTATCGCACGTGAAAACTATATAACTATTTTATTCAATGAAGGGATCTGTTGCTGACGCGGCTACAGTCATCGACGCTTTTAATCGATCGCTTTTCTTGCCCAGCGATACAATATCTTTCTCTAGCATAGCTATCTGCTCCATATAATTCGTTCGCTTGTATGCGATCTCCTGTAAATAATACACATAATATTAGATACAAGTAATTCGCATGATTCCTTCATATATGCGCATGCAATTATTTCTCAATATAAATATAATAGAATTACCGATTCCTGATCTTCCATCTTATTCCCCAGCTCCTCTATTGCAAAGTAGTGGTCGGTTGTCATATTCACTAATTCATAATTCAATGCTTCAGTTCGCTGATGTAATAAATAAATAAAAATCCTGTTAATACTATGAATATCCTCATCTGCACCTACATAAATCCATATATTATATTTATTAAACTCCATCATCTCCCCATCTTCGTCCCTAACAATGACACTCGAATCTTGAATTATTCAATTCTATGATTTTTAAAATTTTAAAATAAAAAATTACATTAAATATGTAACCATAAATCTATTTTTCCACCCAGTATACCTTTTTCAATGCATCAAAGTCCTCTTCAGATATATTATTTAAGGCCAGCTTGTCCATATTCCGTCAGAGTGTATTATGTCTACAGCTTCGTTTCACCCACCAAATAATCGCAATCAATAATACTTTTTATTAAAAAAAGCAAGCCACTACAACTAAATACAATAACCCACGTATAACCAGTTTTATTCGTACATTTAAGAGTTTATTTCGACAATTTCAATGCAGTTATCAACTACATATAACACATATGGTGGTATTGATTATAGTCGTAAATTGTTCGATCTATGAGTTAGAATCCAAGCTTGGTTCTTCTCCAGTGGCGGCGTTTGTAGTTATATCCCTGTGTGTTACCGGTCTTAGCACGGACCCAGTTTGGCAATGGTCTGTTTTGCTTCTGTTTCTTTCCAAGCTTTAGCTTGATCTTAAGGGTCTTGTGGGATGGCTGTAAGTCGAATCATACGATATATTCAATTATCCAGGTTAATAATATAGTAATTTGAATACCTCATAGTCGGCAAATAATAGCAGAATTTCTACAAAAAAAGAAAAAAAATTATTATTCAACTAGCCGAAAACATGGTGAAACAACATCAGCATACACGCCAACGGTTTATGAAAAATTAATAGAAAAAAAAGAAAAAAAAATAACCGGTGGAATTGGGCACAAATAACAAGCAAGCCTAATCATAGCCTGGTTCATTCTTGTTCATTATACTTGTAAAAAAAGAATATTCTCATAAGTACACCGTTCTATTGCTAATAATCAATAGGGGGCAATGGTCCATATTAAACAAAAATCGATTATCAGAATGAGCAAGCATAACTATACCATCTCAAAATAAAGTAAAAGGGGCAATAGTTATATGCAAGATCACTGTCGACCCCCCAACATCTAACGAGTGGTAGCAGTAATGTGTATACAAACAAGGTAAATTACTACAAACAAAGCATATACTCGAACCTAACATTTGTTAATCAATATTAACTGCTGGCATGGGTCAATAAAATCCCACCCAATTGATCATTAAATAATTTAACATTGCTAACCCACAAAATAGAGCCATTTACAACTTCTATTACATTTGTTTCTAATCATTAAGATCCTTTTTATATTCATTGTTTTTTGTGGTACAATTAAAAAAAAAGCTACAATTTTACAAATATATACCCAGTAGTTGCAATGCAAAGTCTTATTAAACCAAACTACTGCTGTATTATTTAATTTAACAAATAACTTTCCTAGATGGCTATGGAATACGATACTGAGGGTGTTTATTCGAGAATATATCTATTGGCACTTTTGATAGTTTACATTTTATATGAAACTTTGTCTCGATATGCAACATTGAAAACCATTAAAGCAATGAGTTCAAGTCGGGGATACAAGATTTATAATAGTGATAAGGTGCATCCAGACCACACGATTAATGGCGGCAAGGCCCCGTCGATATCTGTACTATCGAACATCCGTACCTTTTTTGCTACTAACAACCCTATCCGCCCAACAAACATTGCCGATAAGGGTGCAAAATACAATGACCTGACTCTCATTAAACGGAAGAGGGGATACTTTGGGATTCGTGATATCTTGTACATCGTCGCCTTGGTCCAGTTTACCTTTTTTGCGCTGCAGATCTCAATGGTTGAGTTTAATATTTTTAAAAAGGATAAATTCGATCCATACAGTATCTTAGAAATCGATGTCAACGCTACGCCTAAGCAAATCAAGTCGGCGTATAGAAAATGGGCTCTAATCTACCACCCAGATCGCATGGACCAGGCTAGGTTTAAGGCGAAAACCGAAAAGGATTCACTAGTTCAACCAGGATCTACCGATACGATCATGGACGTTATTGAAAATGCACAAAACGAACAAATGGACACAACTTCGGACCAGATTGTAGCACCTTTTCCTAAAAAGAACAGATACAAGCTGCTCATCCAGTTAAATACGGTTGTCAGACGAATTCCAGTATTAAACAACTTCGTATACTTGATTGAATCTCAACTAAACATCCCGGTTTTCGCAGGGACGCTAATTATTGATGGCTTGCCAGAAAAGGACTTTATTGAAATCAATAAAGCTTATGAAACACTGACTAATCCAGAACTAATGAAAAATTGGGTCGATTATGGGAGCCCAGATGGGAAAAAATCGGTGTCCTTCGGCGTAGCGCTACCCGATATCTTAGTGCGTCCCGAGAATTCAAAGTTTATTTTTTCGCTCTACTTTCTATGTGTGATGGTTGTCATTCCACTATTTATCAACAATTTCTACATCATTAGTACGAATATCAACCATAAGACCCAGATCTTCTTTGGCAGCACGCACCTTTTTTTCAAGCGTGTTTTATCCACTCATGCAGCTAACGACATGATCGATGTCATTTGTTTATCGCCTGAATTTAACACCGAGATGCTGAAAACAAAATTCTTTAAAGATTACAAATTATCTCCAGAATTTGACAAATCTGCATCTGCGTTTGCTGAAAATAAGGTTTACCGTGGGGTTGCGTCAGAAAAACTTCACGTTATCGAAGACCTTTTGAATCGCATGAAGGAGTCGATAACCAACGTCAATTTAAAGCTATTAGAGGAATTATCGATTACTAATGAAGGATTTTTCAAGTTCTATTCTACTCTGTACCCTAATCATCCCATTTTTGACAATTCTAGCAGCGAGCATACAGAGTACTATCTGGTTGCCAAGACACTTTTATTAATTCATTTAAACAGACAACACCACTTACTAACAGCGCAACAACTGGAAGTGCTTTCATTTGTAGTGTACAAGACCCACTTATTGCTTAATAACGGAATCTTTAAAGTAATTGAGGCTAGATCTATTCGTGTCGTAGATGGATTTCTACCTCGTTTCTTTCCTTTATTTGAAGAAGTTAATAAACTAAATGCTGCATTAATTCACGCTGTGAATCCAGTAGTCGCGAGTAATGCTGAGACTCCGATTTCATTTGCCATAAAGACTTTGCTACAACTGCCATTTATCAATGAAGAGGGCATTAAACGATTCTTCGCACAGCATGCTAATTCTACTAAATCGATCGACACAACCGCTATTATTGATCTTGCAAAGATGAGCGTCTCTAAGCGACAGGAAATATTTAAGCTAACCGACGAACAAAATGAAGCACTGGGAACGATATTATATAATCTGCCTGTGATCACCATTCAAAGTGTCTTTTTGAGAGAAATGGGCAGTGAAAAGATATATGACGCGTCGATCCTTTCGTTGAATCTCACGCTGCTTAAAATTCCACTCGGACAATACCTGGAAAACAATGCGCCGGAATCAAAAATTAAACCTAATGTTATAGTTGGGATCCAACACGAGAGTTATGATCCAACATTAGACAGTGTTTATATTAAGAAAATGAAGAAGAAATCGACGAGCAGTAACGCATCCACCACATCCACCGGAGGTTATTCCATCAGTGCTATACCTAAGGACATAGCCCCTGATCAAGCAAATGGTGCTGGCATTAAGGCTAAATTTGGTGAACACCTCGTATTAAACTCGGGCAACTTTGTGTGTTGCAATTATCTTCCATTCGAAACAAAGGAGTCGTATACGCTGTACCTTGTAGGAAGTCGCACCGATCTTTATGCGGCGCCTATATTAATTGAGAATTTGGAATACAATATTCCATACGATGTCCAAACAACGTTTCAAACTCCAGATCTTCTCAACTCTACCGGTGGCTCCCCCGATAAAGAATACGTCGAAATTCACAAGTTGAACATCTTTATATCCAACAATCAATATATTGGAATCAAAGAAAACACGATCTGGGCCGTGCAAGAATCAATCGAGTACGAATTAGTCAAGTACAATTCCGAACTCCATGCTGTAGCCAATTCAATCCATCCTGATGATCTAACCGATAACGAGGAGGACGAGGATCATGTTGAAAATGATGAGGATGCGGATAATATTACTGATCCAGACTCGCCGGACAAAAAGAAAACTAAAAACAAGGATCTAAAAGTCGATTCAGAGGGCGAATTTACGGATAGTGAGGAGGACGACGAGTAACAGGAGTTAAAAAAAATTCGGGGATTTCTCATATTTAGAACTGCATTAAATAAATAATTAGTAAATTACTAGCTGCTAGCTAAAGTATAATTTATTTTATAACTATATTTTAATCGTAACTAGGGATTATGAGCCAGCAACACAATGTTGGATTGTTTAATATTTTAGTTCAAGAAATTACACTTTTTTATTTTGATCTGGTATGTTGACACCTCGGCTATAGTACAATTCAACGCAATTACATTATTACCCCCCATTAATACATCACATACTTTCATAATGCAAACTAGAATCCAGGTAACGAAGATAAGTTGTGTGATGAACATCACGAACCGTTACAATCGATTGGATATTCAATAGGCCAGAATTTGGCGGAAATGTATGTTGCTCCATGTCGTGTAAAGCGTTAAATAAATCCGCCTTGTATGAATTGTGTGGTGTATAGAAAATAACGCCTTATTAATTAATACTTATATATGCAGAAAAAGCCTGTCGTGCGGATTAATGTTTGACCCGCTGATCATTGTCAAGTTTCTATGTAAAGATATTTGGAACACTTTATATACGAAGTACGCAGATAATTTAAAAACGAATCATAAGGTATATATAGCATATTTACACAATGTCGTGTTTGATTAATTTATACTTTAAATGCGACTAATCGAGTTAATATTGGTTAATTGAATAGGATACCTTTGTGGTTACAGATAATAACTATGCCCCAATTAGATTCCTTACAAAGGATCAAATTGACCTACATTTGGTCTTGCATACGAGTTTGATCCATGGTGTACTCGAGCGGCTAGGACTCTTATGCTCTGTATCGTACACTGTGACCCCCGACACTGATATATTTGTGCTGCAAATCACTCAAATCAGCAAATAAACAAGATTATATTAATATTATTAACAATTTATGTTAAATAGTAGGATATTATTCTAATTAAAAGGGCACGTAATTAAAGGATCGACGTAAGTTGATTGTATTTCTTTCGCAGTTCTTCCCCTGATTGGTTAACTATGAATTCAGAGACAAGGTTCCACAAGTGGTTGTGTGCTGCTGTAATATTTGCAGGTGAGTTAATGGCTGGTTCATGATTAATTATGATGACGTTGATAAAATCACCGATCTCAACAATCATATCGTCGAATTGTTGTGCGCGGTCCTGGTGAGGTATGTTTTCCCTCTCGAACCGGTCAGGCATATCTTCAAGTTTAACAAAAAAGGCCTTTTTTGGTTTCAATTTCCCCCTAGCCCACTTAAATGCACTCTCGCTCGACATTTGCGAAATGTCCGAAGTATTAATACTGCTACTGGTAATATTGGGACTCTCGTCTGTTTTCGAACTCGTCAAATTTACATGATTGTTTACACGTGATGGATTGCTACTCGAATTGGCTTGGGAATTAATTGCATCGGTACTATTTAACTTAGATTCTTGGGATGTGGGGTTAGATGTGGGAAGAATTGTATGGGTCGGTGGAATAAGCGGCGAATGCTGGTCTTGGGCCTCTAATTGCGCTGAAACTGTTTTGAATAAAGCCAAGAGTCTATTTTGCAGATGTGATGCCTGAGGTAACTGCCTATTTACAGCATTGGTGCTTTTTGCAACGATCGGCCGATTTTCATTTGGTTCTTCCACCGCTGCTTGGTGTTGTGTATCTTCAGACGCAAATATTTTGTCACCTAAATGCAATCGATCATCGTTTTTTATGTCCTCAAACATACCTGCCCCATACATACATACACCTCGCAAAAGATTTGAGTCGTCAGATGCGGTCCAATTCACATGCCACTTAGCACCAGGAAGTCTTGGTCCACCTTTTAATGTCCAATTGGGGCAATGAAATTTAGCTATAAATCGGTTTAATAATCGTATATCAACCTGCTTTTGAAGTAATTCTAATGGATTTGTTATAATTTTTGTGTTATGAAGCTGTATAACAGGAAGACTGCTCTTGCTACTAGTAATTGGTTCCGGAACATTGTTATGTTTAGACTTTTTTTTTAAATTGTTCGAGGGGGCTCTATTAATAAGTTTATCTCTTTCTTGATTAAGTTTTGTTAGCAATACTAGGTTCAATTCATCGATTACTGCACATATGTGTGTCATCGGCCTATCTTCGAGTCCTGCATCCTCAATAATTTCGTCCAAATAGCAGATAACATCATTAAACTTTCTAATAGACTTAATTAGTCTCTTTATCTCGTCATTATTAAAATAAGTTGGCCGAATGTCTAATTGTGTAGTTTTTTCCTTCTTACTTAATGACTTTTTAGCTAGCATTCCAGTGTTCACATTAGTGATATAACTGTTAGTACTAGATAAGTCGTCTAAGTCGTCCGATGGATCATTGTTGTCGTAATTAGGCCCATTGACATTACTGTTTGGTGCAAAATAAGAAACATGTTTTCTAGTACGGGTCCCCTCAACTAAGTTTTCAACCAATCTTTTAGACTCTTCCTCTTCTTTGATCCTGTCAATTTCTTCCTTGGGAATAATATCTTCCCATTCTCTTTCTGCCTCGGCGGTAGAGAAATCGGCAACATCAAACCGCGACAAAAAATCATCCTCTGTGGACTTTGGTGGATTGTTTGGGTCGGTAATAGTAGTCTCTGACCGACTAAGGATATCGTCAATATCTTGATTAGCAAGTTTGGTCAAATTATCAGTGGCCTCGTCGTCCTTATCAGTGTTAAAGAGATTCTGTGCCCCAAACTTAAGCAGCGTGTTCATTTCATCGTTGGAAAAAACAGCGTTTACCCCGTTAGCATTGGCTACCCCTGTTGCAGGAATACTAGCAAATGGGCTTATATTAAGTGCCTTTTTGGTTGATTTTTCACTGATCCTTTGAATGACAACATGGTCTAGAACTAGTTTTTGCTTGGCACGTTCAAATACTGTTTCCTCCACTGAATCTTTACTCAGTAGTCTATAAATAGAAACAACATTCTTTTGGCCAATACGATGTGCACGAGCTTCGGCCTGGAGATCGTTCTGTGGGTTCCAATCTGAGTCGAAAATAATGACTGTGTCCGCAGACGTCAAATTAATGCCCAGCCCGCCCGCTTTAGTAGACAATAAAAAACAGAAATCAATTGAATTTTCGCGATTAAAGTGGTCCATGGCCTGCTTGCGCTGCTGGTTATTCGTAGATCCATCAAGTCGTTGAAAATTCCAGTTTCTAAGAGACAGGTATTCTGCCAATATATCAAGCATTCTGACCATTTGTGAAAATATAAGTACACGATGGCCAGTCTCAAACAGCCTGAGAAGCAGTTTGTCCAACAAAACTAGTTTTCCCGAATTTTTGACAATGTCGGCAAGCCGTTTATCTTTGCTCTCCTTTTCGTCGTATGGCGGTTCATTAATTAAAAAGGGATGATTGCAGCACTTTTTGAGCTCAACCATAATGTTAGTCAATGAAGCGCCTCGCTTTCCTTCTTTGAATAACGCTTGGTAGTTTCTCTGTATAATATGCCGTTGATATTCTCGTTGCAGGCGAGACAACTCGACCCGTAAGATCTTTTCGACCTTATTGGGAAGCGACTTTTCAACATCCTTTTTCAATCGGCGTAGTAAGTAAGGGCGGATGTCCTGGTGCAGCGCATGTATATTATTAGACAACTCGCCATACTTTTCGTCAAAAAGTGCCCACGTAGGAAATCTAGTTGGCATGATGTAATTCAAAAGCGCCCAAAGCTCTAAAAGATTGTTCTGCAAGGGGGTGCCAGTAATAAGCAGTTTTAGTTTAGTATTATAACTCTCTTTCAACACAATATGCAATTTACTTTGATGATTCTTAAGTCTGTGTGCTTCATCAATACAAATCCCAGTCCATTTTTTAATTGCACCGCTGCCCAAATGTTCTGCATCCATCGTTATCATCTCATACGTTGTTAATAATACATCGAATTTGACTTCCGTCGACAGACCTATAACTGGGGTGGAAGTGATACTGGGATTGTTTACATCTATTGGTAATGGAAGAAAGAATTCGGTGTCTCTAATGATTTGGCGGGCGGCTCGTGTGCCTAAGTATGTAACCACATCGAGTTCAGGTATCCATTTTTTAAACTCGCTTTGCCAATTGCTTAGAGTAGACAATGGGACTATGACTAAGAATGGCCCGGTTACTTGGAGAATATACATGTAATATCCAATCAGCGATATTGTCTGTATCGTCTTTCCTAATCCCATTTCATCCGCAAGAATCATACTGTTTCCCTTGCACCAATTCGAGGCTAACCAGTTTACACCATTGACCTGATAATCCCGCAAGGTTCCTCTAAGATACGACGGTGATGACGGAATAGGGATAAATGAGTTCCCCAGCGCCCCGTACATACTTCTGCCTGACGACATCGATGCCTTACCTGATGTCGAGTACGGCTTTTTCACAGTATGATGCTCCTTCGCAATTTGCATGCGAGCGAGATAATAATCTATTTCTTCGGTACTCAGCTTGCGTACTAAATCGGCGGATTCCCATGTAGCTTCGTCATAACCTAAGCCAGACCACTTGCAATAATAAGTATTGGTGCTTTCATCATAATCAATGATGCGCTCGATTTGACAGTACTCTTCGGTAAGTTCCAGGTACATTTGGCGCTTGACTTCTTCATTTTCGATCTCTTCGCGCGGCGCATCTTTCTTCCAGGCCTCATATTCAGCGACGCGGTCCATATATTTTTCAAGTTTCTTGATTCCCGATAACTCCCCCTTCTTTGCTCTGCTTGATAGTTCCTCCAACGAATGCCACGAACAATGCAAATACGACTGGCCGGTCCATTTAACCAAATATTCCATCACACGTTCCGAATCGTTACTTTTTAAATCTACCTTTCGGTGATCACATACCACTTCTATTGACTCTACAGCCTTCTTTGGTTCTTCTTCAGTGTAATCATAAATCGCACCATCATCATCAACTTCTTCATAATACTCATAAAGGTCTTCATTATCAGAGTCCATAGATGACAACTCAAGGTCGATATTATTCTTTAATCCATTCAATGGATACTGTTGTTGTGGTTGAGAGATGTGGCCACTACGGCGAGATGCAATGGTAGTATGCTTGTTGCTATGGCTATCTTCGTCCGATAAGTCTTCACTGTTCCAAGCATGGTCATTGTCATGGCGTACACGCTTCACTCGCTTTTTTTGCACACTTTGTGCCTCGGAGTAGCCCTGACCTTTCTTTTTATGTTTGGATTTCTTATACTTTAATGACGATGATGATCTATGAATTTCATGTTTTGAATCAGCATCGTCAGAAAAGTCGTCATCATCGTCATAATTGTCAGAGGTATATGCACTGTCTTTATTGCTGTTTTCAGTGTATCCATCGCTTTCTAACTCGTTATTTCTCTTGAGTTGTCTTTTAGACTTTGGCTCATCAGATGAAGAGGAATCCGACATGGTCCCGTTTCTTATGTTTGAAAAAACAGAAATTGTCCGTCTCTCTCGCACTGAGCGGCGAATCCCATACAGTCCCGGATCCTGCGAATACTCATCAATCAGAGTCTTATCCTTCATGTTAATTCCTATAAATTTTCCTTGTAAATTATAGGCTATACTGATGTGATACACTCTCTAGAATTAAAATAAAGGTGAATTAATTTAATAGCTTGGTGTATAAAAATAAAATAAATGAATATAATCCCTATGGCAACTTTATTATTAAATATAACTTATTAATCTATTCTTAGCGTGCACTATGTTGCAGAGAAGCCGATTGGTGGCGTTGGTTGGTGGTTTAAGAGAGTTTAAAATGAAACCAGCGAAACCAATGGTGAATAATGACTTGTTAACACGAGAGCATTTCCAAGCCAAAACATCTATTCGACAGTTAGTTCGGCTAAAAACTCTCATGACCGATTACACGAATGTCATGGAAAATAACCAGGCAAAATTTAGCGATATTTTTGTAAAGTACCATGTGCAAAGGCAGATCATATATATGAACCACCGGAACAAGTTTTATAACATAATAAAAAGACCTCAGCATATAATTCAGCATACTGATAAGGAAATTTCACCAATTAGCACTCAATACAACAGCAGCCATATGAAATTATTTTTCAGCTTTTTCCAAACTCTTTCGCTTAAGGATATCCTGTATGTGGGAGAGCTTATCGACAAATGGGACGAAAATGACATTGCACGTACCGATTTCATCCATTGGGCATCAACTGTTAAAAATATTACCCAAACCAGCTATTTAGTGCATTTTATAGATATTTTGACATTGCCAGTTAGCCAATTGCATAAAAAGGAGGTATTTATCAAAGGCACACTATACGAAAAGGTCATCAACCTTCAAACCTTAGCTGAATGGGAAAAGGAGACCAGTATATCAATCCCAATCGATTATCAAAAGTTGTTAAAAAAACGGGATTTTAATGGCGATAATACTCCCAATGTAGGTTGTGATAATGCAACAAATCCAATTACAAATAAGGAAAAGGAAAAGTATGCCCGTATAGCAATGGATTTGTCTATATTGACGCGAATTTGCGAACATGATACGGTTATTATCGATGAATACATTGAAAAGTATATTAAAACACTTGGTGCGAGTATCCAGCTGTGTAATATTGATAAGATTGTCGATATTATACTTAATCCCGTTTCCACTGTGGACCGAGATAGTGTTTTTGTTAGAAAAAAGTCGGCAATGGGGTTGAAATCATTGCACACTATTAGTCATAAGCTTGTGAGTTGCTACCATGACCACAAAGACGCACATTTGCAATTTACGGGTCAGTTGAGAAAAATGATTGTCTCACTTTATTATATTGTCGAAGAAAGCACGGGCAAAATTATCCCATACAAAAACTCTAGCAACACCTTGGTCAATATCATAGAGGGAATCATGAGGCATATTATGGAAATAGACTCGCATATTTGCCACACCGAAACTACTTTAGCAAGAGCTTATGTTATTTACAAGCTTCTTGAGATATTTAAAGCTGGCATAGCCAATGATCATACTAATGCAACACCTACGTCTTCACAGATGCCTAATTTTGATCATGATGCCGTGGAATATTTACTGCTCTTATTCAATCAGCACACAGAGTATATACGCACAAGAAGTGGCATCCAATTGTTGACATCTACCCCTAGAGCATTGGATCTTTGCAATCGTTCATATGAATTAAACTATAATAATAATAATGTGTTATTACCGAGAACAAAATCGCACTCTTCTTGTACGTGTCCTAAAATCCACATTGATCAAGACGAACAATCAATGAATATTGTTAATAAGTATCTCTTTCATTCTGACAACTTATTAACTAGTTTATCGTGTAAATAAAATAGTCACAGGTAAAAAAAATCCCACATTCGTAATAATTGGAGTGTAATTTATTATTTAATCTTTGTTTGTGATTCTATAGTTATTAGTAAATGTATATATATAGGAGTATACCAATTAAATAATTTGGCCAAGGTGTATTAACTGTCCTTTTAAAACGACGGCTGTTTGCTAATTTTATTCGCCAGCTGTGTCGGAGTTACTACATGAAGTATCATTGCTGGAACTTATTATTGTCGATAATGAGACTAGGTCTAAATCTTGCAAAAGAGTAAACTCAGAACCAGATTCAGACAAAATAGTTTCAAAAGTACCAATTGTATCATCAGTATTTCCAGGCACATCCAAATTATCTTCGCTGCAATTACTAAGCATACTCGGCATAACTTCTATCTCATCCAGGATTTCCACGTTATCATTTTCTAAATTTATGTCTTGTGTCGCAATTACCTCAATATCTTCATCATCCGTGACACTGGTGCTGCCGGCAAGTAATTCAATCTTATCTCCCTCCTCCACGTCTTCAGGTGTGTTGATAGTAATTTGAACATCAATGCTATTCGGTGGTATTTTCGCATTTAAAATTGAGTCAATTTGTGCAATAATAACGTCCCCATCAATGCTAATAATCCTGTTTTTACAATCTTGTTCATCATCATCATTTAAATCAGATGTATAAGATGAAAAATCACCCTCGGTAGCAGAATCTAAAGTTTCGTGATGTAGTTGCTGAATTATTTCAACAGATTCTTCTACATCGATGCTTGTTTCCTTTTCATCTACCTTTTCGGTCGTTTTTATATGCGATACAGGCTCCGATACTAGATATTCCACGTCCGGTTGTTCAGAACCCAATATTATTGCTTCCTCTTTGTTACCCTCCGTATAATCCCTAAAATCTTCTTCGATATCGGAAACATCCTTGGCAACCTCCGATAATTTATCCTGGTCTATAATAATGTTGGTAATATTCATATTGAAATTTTCTAACAAGTCTCCGAATTCCAAGTCGTTGAACAATTCTGACAAATTATCGCCTGCCAGCAAATTATCAATTTCTCTGCTCATTTGAACTTCTTGTTCAAGTATCATCATATCATTTTCCATTTCTTTTAATTGGTTAATAGGCTGACTCTCTATCTTTAACTTATACGCATGAAACTGATCTGCAATTGTATTTTTCTCCTTAATGGCGTCTAATAAATCAAACTGCAATTTTTTAACTTCGTGTCTTAATGATTCGTTTGATGACGTTAATTTCTTGTTCTCCTTAGCAAGATTATTTAGTTGTCTCGTATTTTTGCCGACAATAAGATCTTTAGATATGAATTCAATCAGTCTAGGTTCAAGCGCCTTGATTTTCATTAAACTAGCTTTTAATTCTGCACCTAATTTAGCATTCTCGACTCGTAATTCTTTAAGAGTATTTGTTATGGCGTTGGTCACAATATCCAGTGAGTCAACCTGCTCGTTTGTATGCAATGGTGTAGAAGGCGGCATACTCTGAGGACAAGCATTTCTTATATAAAGTGCCGACTGGCAAGTAATTAAGCTTTGTTGCTTGCATTTTTCATGAGAATAAGAATGCAGTAACAATATTTGGTTATTTATAAACAATTCGTTAATAAACCTATTAGTCCGTGGAAGTTGCATGATAGGCATGTTATCTGTAAATCCCGCTAATTCCGAGTATTCACTGAATGTTGTCGTGATGTATGTTGTAAGATCGTTACATGGTCTAAACAGCAGTTCGTTCAATTGATAATTTAATGGGAATGGGAATGGGAATTCAAAATTACAAATTGCAACCTTGTTGTTCTCTTCCACTTGTTGCTGCGGCTCACTATTAATACAATTATGTCTGGACAATTCAAGTGATACAATATAATTAACCTCACGTACAATGAATAGCGCGGTTACAAGAATGTGTTTCCACGCTTCTTCGCCATTTTTTAAGAGTCCAATTCCTTGTGTGGCCCTCATGTCATTAAGTACGTTGTAAAAATCGCCACCGTCCATTGCTATATTACCAAGCATCGACAAGTATTCAATATAATGTAGAAATACATTACTCTCAATCTCCAATTCAAGTCTATTCAAGTGTATATTATAAAGGGGGTTAATATGTGTGTGTACGTGTATCGTCAAACATTACAGTTGTGAATGAAAATAATGGATAACTCACCTTAACACATTTAAGTCACGGGCTAACTTATAAAAATGGATCAACGAAGATTTGATATTATCGAACGACCAATCTGTTATTATTGGTAATTTTAGAAGTTAGAATTCAATTGTGGTGAACGATTAACATAAAATGATATAATTATAATATTAAAAAATTCTGGATGCCATAATCAATACCCACAAGCGGCAAGTAATAAATGTTTATGGTCATTATTCATACGCAAATCTTTTTATTGTATACTATTACTATTAGAATCTAGACTAAGCTTATGGCAATCGCCTAGCATCTCCGGTTCAATGTGTTGGAAAATGGGTGCTTGCCTCAACACATATTGATTAGTAGACATTTTAATAGTTTACAATTAGTTTTCATAATGTCATTTATCATTGCATTATCGACTTATTGGGTTTAAATATGAGCTCTATTGAGTGATTTCTAGGTTGGTGTACCACTCGGGAAGATCTTCGTGACGATATGCATAGTTGACAAGTATCTCTTGGCCTTGCTGAATGTCCTTCGTGGCCTTGATGGACATGATAAAGCCAAACCGAGGGTGGTAGAAAGGAGCGTAGCGGGCATTGTTGTCGAATGCATGGTTCGCTTTATGGCCTAAAGAGGCACAATAATGGTCTAATTGATCGTATGGCGCAGGAACATCGATCACCTCTTCGATATTGAGGGCTATTGTGTTGCTGTTTAATGACCAGTCTCTATTGTCCACAACCTCATGCGTAAGTCGAATTCCGTTGTAATAACTCACCACATCGCCTTCCTGCAATAAGACTTTTGCAAACAAGCCTTGCTTCGGGTCATACTGTTTGTTGCATATAGATGTCTTGACAATCACTTTGTGACTTTCACATGGGTCTGAAAGAAGATAATCCTTGCACATAATCGCCTCGGTAGATTCAAAGTACGTGTAGTTAATATCCTGAAATAAATTCCCTGATTGGTCTGGTGCTACGCGTGAATACACAATTCTATCTTCTTTGTATGTTTCCAAATAAACAAAATTTGCAGAAATAAGCTCGCCATCAATCCAGCTTCCAATTAGTCCAAATTTTCCACATGGGTATACAAAGATAAAATTATCACCAGTTGGGCAATCAAAGTCGTCGTTATCTAAAATCAATCCTTGCAAGTGCCCTCCAAAGGCATAGTGAATCTTAACTAATTTACTGGCATCGCGAATACCATCATTATAAGTGCACTCCAAGTACATTGATCCATCCTCATCAAACTCGATAGCATCGCCATGTAAAGTTGAATTATTAAAAAACCCTTCGATTGTTGATCCTCCCTCATATGAGATACTACCAAGCCCTTGTAATTGTCCATCTACAAACGTCCCGAGAAGTGTACAACCTTCCTCGCACAAAACAAGTTTTCCTCGGCCATGCTTTACACCGTGTTGAAACTCGCCTTCATAGACTTCAAATGGCGTAACCAGCCTGCCCATCCCTTGATAAAATCCATCTGTATCATACTCACCCTTATACTCGTCATCTTTAATTACACTTTCCGACGTCATAATAGTTAATTTAAATTGAATAATTTGGAGATTACCAATTTAGAAAGCGTAGTAGGATTGAATTGGGCAAACAATGCCACTCGTTAATTCCAATATCATTTGTACGACAAACCGATGAAATTTAATTCAGTATTGGTTGGGCTACTTCTGCTGGTTAGTGCGAATGCACGTCCAGTGTTCCTAAGAAAAACTGATTATCAGCAACAACAAGATATTAATGACGATGCTGGTATCATTAGAAAGTATCATTTGTCGCAGAATGAGGATGGAAAATGGATTCCTAACTACCCAAAACAGGTAAATGAGAATTACAAAAAATAAAAAATTAAATGGGCAAAGTTGTCAATAATAACAATTTTTTATTTAACTAACTTTCCACCCCCAAATTATTTATTATAAACATAAACATTGATAATTACATAGTACACGGTCGAGGGGGTGTTTTCGATCCCGTATGCAAACATTCATCAACCAGTGTTGGCTACAACTGATCATGTGAACCAAAAGCAAGCAGTCAGTTTCTATGACGATCTAGACAGGTTCGTGTATGATATCAGCAATAATGTGTCTTATGAGATCTATACTAAGATGGACCACAAGGAGTGTAAGATGGTGTCACTGGACCCGCTTGGCCCTGCCATTAATGCTAAGAAACAAGCCGATAATGGGGATGGGGGTGGTGTTAACAGTAGTTCTGTACCGCTGCCTGATATTCATGATGAAAGTGATGTGCCGCCGTCTAATGAGAATCGGAACATGTTCAAAGTACAATTTCTTCCTGACTTGCGTCCTTTCTCGTACGATGGTGTTGTGGAGTGTCCGCTACGCCAGGGGGGTATGAATGGGCTTAAGTGCCATATCTGGACGCTTGAAAACAAGAAATTGAATCTTCACTCGAATTATATTTTTTATGCCGAGGAAAAGACACTAATGCCTGTGCTTTATTCGATGGTTGGGTATGATCTTCCGTTTGGATCGCATTATGATGTCTACAAGGTGCACTACACCAAATTCACACCAGGGACTAATCAATCCTTATTTATGATCCCAGCATCGTGCCGCAGCAAGGCCCACGACGAGGCCCATACCGCTAAACACACGCACCACATCGAAGAAATCTCTCACTTGTTTGCAGGGACACACCATGAACACAGTTTAAGTCAATTCGACCAATTTATCAAAACACACAATAAAGTCTATGGCGATGAATCGGATGATGAAGAAAATAAAAATTCTGAGTACTACAATCGCCACCATGTATTCCGTACAAATCTTGCCGTCATTGGCGATCTCAACAAAAAGCATCCGGGTGTTACTTTTGCAATTAACCACATGGCAGACTTGACCTCAGCCGAACGATCCACCTATTCCAAAGGGTATCTTCCCCGCAAAACAAGCAATGGAGGCCCTAACAATAATAATAATAATGATGATGATGAGGTGGAAGATGTGGTTCTAGGATCTAACGAAAAGAAGGTGTATCACGAATTATCTGGAGAGGTGCTACCTGAGGCATTTGATTGGCGCAATTACGGGGCCGTGTCGCAAGTTAAAGACCAAGGAACGTGTGGATCGTGCTGGGCCTTTTCTGGGGTACAAACAGTCGAGTCGCATGTTTTTATCAGCACGCGCGAGATGATTTCGCTTTCGGAACAGCAGATCATCGATTGCGCCTGGGACTATGGCAACAATGGCTGTGATGGTGGTAATCAGGAAACCGTCTTTTCGTATATTCGCGACAATTCGGGAATAATGTCGCTCCACCAGTATCCCTACCTAAACCAGAACGGATACTGTAAGGCTGACCCCAAGCATGCAGCTGCACGTGTGAAGGGAACCGTCTACATTCCTATAGGGGACGAAGCATTAATGAAGGACGCTCTCTTCTCAAAGGGTCCAATCGCTATTGCCTACGATGCATCGCTTGAATCCATGTCATTCTACAGCCGTGGAGTCTATGACGACAAGGCCTGCAAGACATCCCCAGAAGATCTCGACCATGCCATTCTATGTGTGGGCTATGGCGTCTCAAAGTCCAACGAGGAATACTGGATCTGCAAAAACTCTTGGTCTACCTACTGGGGCAATATGGGCTACTTCAAAATCGCTAGAAATAAGAACAACAGGTGCGGACTAGCCTCTGATGCAGTATACCCTCTTGTATGATTCATTAAAGTTACATTAAGGTATTTTATTTTAATATTATGCAAATATTTAATAAAAAAACAAACGAATTATTTGATTTTTTTCACTGTTATTTTTATTTTTACTATTTTGGTGAAAATGGATCAAAATTACGATAAACCAGAGGAAGTGGTGGAAACATACAATGACGAAGGGAAAATAGAGATGTCAGAAATATTTCCCATTGGGAATAGAAAGAAATCCATAATTGAATCGATCAAGATGGTGACGCGAAAGGGTGTCCAGTCACAATACAACCCGTCGGTTTTAAATACCGATTTTTCCTTGGACCAGATTAACGAGATATGGACACGGTATAAGGCCTTTAAAGAGGAGAATTTATCTGAAGAGAGCTTTTCACAGCTGCTAAAACTCGACAAGAACCTTGATCCGGTCTTGACGGACGCCATATACAATGCCTTTACTAGGCGTGGTAAGGGGGTAACCTTTGAAAGTATTATTATGGGCCTGTCACTATTGTCGCCTAATGCAAGCATCCAAGACAAATTAAGATTTTCGTTCGAGCTGTATGACACAAAGAAGAGAGGATTTCTAACCAAAACTGCAATTCGTAAGTACTTGAATGCGAACCTACGTAACATAGGCCTTAAAGCCATTAACAGCATGGTCCTTGAAAAAATAGCGGAGCTTTTCTTTCTCAACTGCGATGATCCTGAAAAGTTTACATTTGACGATTTCATCTCGCTAGTGACATGTTTTCCTAAGGTCTGCGAGGGACTTACATTGAACTTAGGGATGAAGATGGATTTCAAGCCAGCTGTAAAGCGTATGCGTAAGGAACTGAACAGGCTAACTATGGCGAAGTACAACCGCTTCAGCGTATTTATCATGAATAAGTTTACTGATGAAGAGCTCCAACTAATGGATGAAGAAGCCGAAGCTGTTGCCGAACTATCAAAAGAGGGGATAAACAATGAAAAAGATTTTTTGGCCTCCACTGAAAAACTACACGATGTGTATACAAACAAACCCAATATTAGACGCGGCCTCAACCGAAAGGCTGTGCAGAGAACCATGTCGACGCTAATTCTACCAAATGATTCCGATGATGATTCCGATGATGATTCCTATGATGATGCAAATAATATTATAGAGGAGAATGAATTTACAATGGACGGAAATCCAGAGTTGTATACGACAAACGAAACGCTGGATAGTGATATTACAACGGCACACCCCTCATGTGATGAAGTAATGGGAAGCCGTGGGAATTTAAGGAGTATAGGGCTAAAGAAATCAGCCACACAAAAGGTTCTTTTGGAAAGAATTGAATTGATACGTGCCCGCAAGCATGCCCAGAGTGTGTCAAATAAGGTGCGGACAACTACCTTTGAGTATTTCAAGTACTGGTTCCATGTCAGGGCCCGT
>JAQFXY010000532.1:0-24165 GCA_034693865.1 Ceratophysella sigillata | reverse complement strand
ACTTTCTCTCTCTCTGGCCACCTTTCGTATAATAACTTTGTCAGGCATAATTTACTACATATGTACTGTACTTTTAGAGCATCAAATGTCGGATACCGGTTTTCCTTGGTAATTTAGAAAAGTAAATGTTTGTAAAGAGGTGCATTAAAATTATTGTTGCGGAATACTTCTAGCAAACTTTTAGGGGAAAACGATTGTTTTGCAGTTACAGTGCCCATCAAAAATAATAAACTATTTTGATTTACTTTTCAAATGTTCAAAGGAATCACTAACAAACTACAGTATTGCAAAAAAAAATGTAACTTTGGCATTGCTCTAACTAATTCATACTGCGTTGGAGTTAGACTACCTGCCAACCTGTAATGATCGTAATAGCTTAAAATCCTGGCTTCGGCTTTATACATTGATACTTTGCAATAAGGAATAATATTTAAGATGTTGAAGAAAAAGAGAATTAAAAGGAATGCATCCACTATTTACGTAGTAGTAATTTCTTCACTCAATCGTGTTTAGTAGATTAAAAGGAATTACATGACAATCTGCTATGCTACTGTAATGATACCTCGTATCCTCTCATAAAGACTTATTCACAGAGACAAAAATTTACGTGCTTGATAATATTGTATTTGCTGGCTGTGCATTGAGCAGCATGAAAAGTTGATACCAAAATATTTTGCATAACATTAATTCCAGTAAACATTTAATTATTGAATAGTCATCATAATCGTCTTTCTGTTTCAGCGGCTACTTACAGGGTTGGACTCCGCAGCTGTCACATAAGTAATTGACATAATGGCGTCGTCGGCACAGCCACTAATGCTAATTTGACTATGTAGTTTGGGATTACTATAATTCTTCAAGTTTTATTGTAAGCGAAGGAAAATATAGTACGCATAAGAATACATTACATACGTGTAGCCGGTAACATATCACTCAGTTTCCCAACTACTTGTACAAATCCCTGAGTGAAGATATATCCGTTAAAAGATATTTTACTGTATGATGTGCTAACTTTTTGAAACAATAAAGTGGAGTCTGGAATGCATAATGTAGTGAATTGAATGATGCAATCTATGGACGTAGGTGCCGTACCATACATCGTACCAAATGCCCTGTCAAAATCAGACTCCTAGCTGAGTTCTGCGTAATATTCCTGGATTGTATAACTCGGCTCGTTTTGTTTTTCGCGTCTAGAATAAAAATTAGATTATTCTTTAAAGTTGGAACGGAATTGAACGGAATTGAATGAATTGAACGGAATTGAATTCTTGAATAGATTTCGGTAGGAAACGGTACTAAAGTTGGTAGTTGGCAAACTAAAGCATTATCTTTTTGAAACTGAGAAATTCTTACCGACAAAAGCTTCTCAAGTGTACAGCGTCCAAGTCCAGGCCACAACTAACTCGACGCCGCGTCAGATTGAGAGGATGATAAATTGATTTTTCCCCTTGAATTGGAATAAACAAAAGTATCCAGTTTTCTTTCCTACTGCATAGATCACTTCCCCAAATGCGCGTCTAAGTTGTACAATGCCAAAATGCATAATGCTGAAGAACTGGGCCTAATGAATGGGTTAAGACTGAATGACTAATTGATTTTCTTGCGATCACGTGTCAAGTCATTCCAAGTCTCCGTCTGTCAGAGGCCAAGTCCCACACTGACAGGCCCTTCTCAAGTATCAATCTGTTGTGACCACAATCTCTACCACGTAAGACTTATGCTCCTGCCTTGTGGCGACCCTTAATGTATTACAACAAACCCCTAATTCATTTCCTGAAAAAGTGAGGGCCTACTATTACGCGGCCTGGGTTTAACCCTTGCATTCCAAAAACTGAATAAGCTCAAGCAAAACCTGTCCCCTTCCTTTCCGCCTATAGACTATAATTTCGGAAAACAGGAGAATGCATAAGTAGCTGAAACGGACTATACAATTTCCATTGTTGGGCCTGCCCTAAAATAAATATGGTCAACCCGGCCCGGAGAATCGACCCTCGACGTAAGCAAGGCGCTATTTCGAGCACCGTATCGTAAATCGTAATACCTTTCATCTGATTGGTAGTACCCCGTTCTAATGTAGCATCCTCTCCAGAAAATCTAATATTACAATTTCCAACGTAATACATTTTATGGCTATGATTTATGATATAATTATTACAGCTTACTGCTTATCGTTTGCTCTTGCGCCATCATGAATGATAATATTCCAACTTAAGTAGGAAATGTATAAGATACAAGAATCGGCTTATGAATCTTGGAGCAGCTAAAAAGGTAGAATTTACAAGATTACAAACATACGTACAGTACAATTTATAGCTAAATTCCCTTCTCCAAGAAGGACGACGATTATTTGGTTGAAATATGTTATGAAATATTTTAATATATGTAATACTATTCAGGATTACATTACATGTTACAGTATTACATTAATATTATTCAGTTGATCAGCTTTCCTCTACACACATATCTTATGTATGTAATCATAAAAGTATTTTATTATAATTGAGATATATACGTTACTCTAAGTTAACTACTAATTTGAAGTAATAACAGATTAGCCGTAACTGTAACTTAAAACTGTAACTGCAAACCCGAATATTGCTTCGAAAAAAATAATTTTTTGGTCAAATACTAACACGTGTACCATCACTTGTTATTTAAAACTAACATGAGTTTCTTATTTTTTACTGGCAAAAGGGTATAATTCAGTAGATCTAAACTTTGCATTTATTGTGATTTATGAACTGAATTTTATTAATTTATTCAATGATTTCTAACGGCAAAGATGAACATATTATTTGTATAATGCTACAGTAACAATTGTACTACCAATGTTACATTGTAAATCATATTGGTTGGAAGAAACAAGAAAAAGATACTAAACGGATGCTTAATTGCGTTTTGTGTTGCGTAAATCCGTCATATGGTCTTAAATATTTTTAAGTTACACTTCAGACAGAATTTAAAATAAATAAAATGAGCAAGTTTGGCTGTTTTCATGAATATTTTTATACAAACTTAATATTCCAGATTAAATGTTTTAAAGCCAATCCCCAATCCACATCTAAGCTAATGAAATACTGACGCCAGTGATGCAGCAATAAGCGATGCAATTGTGTACAAGATACATTGATGGAATTGGTTCGCTCTGTAACCGGCATAAATATGTTGGAATTATTACTGTATTTTTTAACATTAACATGCATGTAGAAATATAAAGTAGGGCTTCCATGTCATATGCGCACAACAATAACAATATGCGCCACAGCAAAATGCGCCACATCAATATTCGCCACACGTCAAATACGCCACATTCAATATGCGCCAAATTATTCGTTAACTATAACGCGTATGCTGTATACTGTATTTATTTAATACTGTGTGGTTTATACAATTGAAAGACATAGGTAATCTAAACTAACTTAACCTAACCTAGCCTAACCTAGCCTAACCTAGCCTTACCTCAACCATAATTTATATTGTGCATAGGTGTACTTACTATAGTAAGCATTAAACTAAACTCATTGATATTTAAACTGTTCGATTTTTATTTTGGCGCATATTGAATGTGGCGCATTTGACGTGTGGCGTATATTGTAGTGTGGCTCATATGACGTGTGGCGCATATTGGTGTGGTGCAATATGACGTGCTTCCGAAAATAGGTACCCACCTATTTAGTTATCAAAATGTTTCTTATTATATTGGGAAAATGTTTCGTTTGGTGAAAAGCTTAAAGTATTACATATAACAAATGTAACCCTAATCCGCAGTAATAATTACCTGACTAGTTTCGTAAGAATATGCAAGCGATGCTCTTTGGGCTAAACTTTTTATATTCTGGTTTACAGTAACTCATATAGCGATGATAGTACCTGAACTACCTCTGATACATTGCCTGAAAGTTTGGGAGTTTAGTGAACTCTTTCGTGGCTGTCGCTATATATAATTGTACATACCTAAGTACATGGCAGATATATTTGGTAATTAAGAAAGGCACTTTCTTCTGAACAAGAGTGTAGGTACCCATAACCAACATGATATACAATTCATGTAGGAAGTAAAGCTGTGAGCTAAGCTGGATGGACATTAGTGTGGAGTCAAAGTAAAGCCGAAACAGAAACCTTAACCCTTTCCATTCTGCATTACATTTGAGAAATACGACATACGACACATGGGCATAACCGATAGGAAAGGGGCTCTATGGTTCATTCACATTCATTATTACAATTTATAATAATAAAAGTTCTATTTTGGGCTCAAAAATAAGGAAGAGAACAAATGTGGACATCGGTGGATGGATGGATATGTTGCAGCCCGCAGAAGACCATAGGCAGAACCATGGGACTACTACGAGCCCAAAAAGACTATCACACAACAATGGGTTAGATATTAGGCATGTATTCTGGCAGACTCTTATGCTGGGTGTGTGCGTCAATTGAGAATATCTATTATGTGGAAGGGCGAAAAAAGGGCTCTTGTCATGATCCAAATTTAGATATGGAAAAATGGGGAAAAGGGTTCGGATTTAGCTAGAATTTGAAAACGTTCGTTTGCCCAGGCACTTAATATGCAGGGAAGGGAGACAGCAGCCTCTGTGTACTCCTACTTAAGTCCCAGTAGTGGTCATCGTAAATGAAGCCATGCAGAAAAAGCTTTATTTTCTTTCCCTGCCTCCCACGTTCAGAACTGAATAATACTTTGTATTGTTTAATATTAGGGATGGGCCTTTTATGGGGAATTATTCTCTGGTGTTCACATGCATTATCTACGTTCATATATGTAGGTGTAGGTACTCGTATACGCATTCTTCATCGTTCGTTTTGTCGGGGAAGACCTTTTGTGTCGTGTATGTATGAATACCTAGAATTGATTGCTATACACATCAAATGTCACTGTCATTCAAGGCTTATATTTTAAAAGTCCAAAATAATTCCAGTTTAGTTTGTGTGACCAGGAAAGCCTGATCACGGATTGGCTACACACTAAACAAACGGTTCGAAGTGAGCAATCGGTTGGGATTTCGGGATTGAGTTGAGTCGTCCATTCCAATATATTGTCGATAATTTCATTGTGTAGCAGCTTTTCATTGATTATTATACTTCTTTCTGATTTCTTGGGAAATGATGGAATTGAAATGGAAATGATGCGAACGGGAAAAATCTCTCTAGCCAAGTTCCAAATTTCATTCAAGGAATTTCAATTTTCAACTGATGATACATGAGTTTAGGTAATACCAATACCAAATACCAATCTTGTCGAACTTTTGGTACATCTTACACAATTTCTCGAGCTGACCTTGAAGAATTTGAATTAAAATTTAACAATATTAAATTCTGTTTGCCTCATGCTGGTATATGAACATATTATTTCACGCTGAATTTTATGTAAATTATAACCTTCTTCCTTTTCTACGTTAGCCTCAGAATAAAATTGCACTCAGTGATTCTTATGGATCAAATACGGAGTGCAACTGGTTTCGGCATCCCTTTGCAGTTTGTATTGTGAGTAACTTCGGATTATCCAACAGTTTAAGATCTGGAATATTTTATTGAAGAGTGAGTAGACTGAAACTCAAGGTGAGACTGGAAATATTTAAAAGTATGAAATTGATGCCAAACGTCAATACTTTACAGACAATGACGGTGGTCCTCCGTTTAAAAAACTGTTCGCGTCACACGCCACATAAATAGGCAAATTAAAACATTAATTTAATCCATGGAGAGAACTTGCTGAGTTTACACAGATAAAGTCAAGGCACTTGGTAATTTAAAGACAGCCAATGGTAGGCAACTGTTCAATAATACATAATACATGTTGAAGAATATACTTTGTCTTTGTCAGCTTTCCCTTTATTCCGAGAATTAATTGATTCTTGGTGTTGCTGTTGAGTGGGATCATGGGTCATGGTATCGGCTAGTTGCAAGCAATCCTGTTGTTTCGGCAAGCTACGTTGCTCTGAACCCATTTCCGCACATTGAGGTCAACCGCACCACACGCCATCCCTTCCACTTCTACAAAAACCCACCAAAATGGTAAATGGAGATGCATTCATGAAGAAATCCTTCAAATCCGTTGTCTGTTCCCATTTTGCAAACAAGCATTACATTTTCAAAACATAACAATACTAACATGTAAAGTTATGAATGCATGAGGTTAATTTTAGATCTTGAAAGATAGCATGAAAGGATACTCTGAACAAAGTAAGCAAATCAGAGGTCAGTTTTTATTCTTTTTCCACCTTTAAACGTGTACACCCGTGGAGTTAGAATGGAACTGGTCAATACTCTCTCCCTCCAAGTTCGGCGTCATTAGTTAATTCATATTTTCCCATTCACACATGTTACTCTATCCTTCTTATTACGCTTTCCTTGCAATTCTTTGTTTGCTCTGACCCCAGAACACCTTTTCTAATTTCGTAGGTCTCAATGAACTGTCCGAAAAGGATTCTTGAAGGTTTCGCAGGAAGAAAAGCAGCGTTTGCCTCCACTTCATTTCAATTCTTGTTTGAAGGATAAGGATCTACATTGAGTAAATAAAGACTCCGCTTCCATGCAAAGGACATGTGAGAAAAACCAACTACGATTCTCAATGGGAAGATTAAGATTAGTATTCAGAATGCAGAATGTTCATTCATAGAAATGAAGTACCCAGCTTCAGAGTCTTCCGCCTCGCCGTACGAGTGGAAGTAGCTGCATTCGATTTGAAGGTAATACATGATTGATAATGTAATCTACATCATAAACCCATTAAATACCGCAATAAATGCAGCATTAATTTTTCGTCAATTAATTAAGGTACTACGAAATTCAAAAGAAAGTGAAACATGACGGAGATAAATTAAATACAAACTTTTACTAAGCAGAAAAATTTAAATGACTTTTACAAAATTATAATTTGGCCGGCTTAATCACATGCGGCAAGTCATAGATACCCCGAATACACTTCAGTTTGACTCCAGGCACGTCTTGAAGTCGTCCTACCCGAACCAGGACTATATTGTGCTCCTAACAAATGAAATCAGAAGAACCAATCAGAAAAAAGGTCCATACATGGATCGAATTACGTAAAACCATAACACAAAGAGTAACTTGTATTTTAGGGCGTGGACTAAATTGTTGAAATCTCTTACCTGCAAGTTATGCCCAATCCCCGGAACATATGCCACCATTTCTTTTCCACTTGATAGACGAACCAATACGCACTTCCGATTGGCAGAGTTCGGCTTCTTGGGTTTTTTAATAAGTGTTTTTAAAATGACACCTTTGAGCATGGGTGCACCGTCCAAAGGCTTTCTTGGTGGTCGGAATTTTACATGCGGTCCATTTCGGTGCATTTGTTTCAAAGATGCCATGGTTCTATGCTGAATTGAACTAACCACCGGAGATGAAGACGGGGATATCCTTGTAATTAAAATTCAAATTATTACAAAATGTATCCGTATTCCGTTCATCGTGCAGCTGCTCACGAAAAAAGTAGTTCTGGGCCACCTACCTCAGTTGAGTTTCCATCAAGTTGGAAATTAGAGCGACCGATGACAATGACCTGGAGTGACATGGCCGTGAGCACACACCTTGTGTGATTCTTCTAACGAGTAGATTGTTGGCATTAGTGTTTACCCTTTGTGGTAACACACTGCTAGTGCCGCATGCTGAGGATGAGATGTTCCGGATGCCTTTTGATTCTGCACTGTAGTTCCTCCATTCTGTTAAGATTTTAAACAAGATACTATTTAACAATTGTCACTCAAGCATAAGCCGTCACCAATTCAATATGGCAAAGTTATTAGATTAGGAATGAAAGCGAACTGCTACACATTTTTCACAGGGCTGAGCATAGGACATAGGACATGCCATATGCCTTCATCATTATCAAGTTGCATGATCAGAAATCAACTGGATCAGAGGCTTCTGTTTCTGTACCTTTCTGAAGAAGAGTTACCTTGCACAAGGATGACCTTTGGCTCAAGTTCAGCTAGCTAACAATGAAAAGCTACAATACAAGACAGACCAGCAGTCGCACACTTTCTGTCTATCAAATATCAAAAATATCCATCCATCCCAATTCCGCCTGAGCTACGCTATACAGTTATTCCGGGTATAGGTGCAAACTTGTTTTTCATTTCCCCATTTCTTTCAAGTGAACCAGTAGTGGAGGCACGTGCCAGTGGGTCTGCCTTATTTTTAGCACGAGTGTATTATTTCCTGTTTTTCTCCATCAAGTCAGGTAAAGAGTAAAGGTAAATTTCCCTAGCGCTGAGCATATGTCGCGTTAGTTTCAAGGGCGATATGACCAGAAAGACTTCTCAATCAGTTACAAGTTACCACTGCTGCTACCAGCAGACACTACAAATTGAGAAAATGAAAGAGAAACCAGGAAAGAGACTATTCAAAAACTTACAAATATTGTTTAGATTGACAAGGTCTCGTACACCGTAAACCACATGCTCGATTAGGTGAACAATTGATTCTCACTTCTTAGCGGTATTCTGTCTTTCAGTTTCTTTTCATATTCCGCAATTTGGAACCACCAGGCATGTTTGTGCATTTGAAACTTGACCTGGCTTGGCCATGATATTTCACTTGACCCTTACTGTGTAATGAGTCGGCAATTGAGACATTCGTCAACGAAGGCAAATTACAAAATGCGAGCGGAAAAGTACAATCGAAATAAGAGTAACACATAAGGTCCAATTTGGAATATTCTATCACCCACCCAGCTTAAGGAATCTGACCGAGCAAGTTCAAACATCGGTAGTCTATACACATCCACAATAGAGTTATGAATAGAAAATATAATATCCTTAATGATCTCAGGTTTATATTTTATTTACAGCAATCTGAATTTCACAAACTGGACACCCGCCTTGTTATTGTACAATATACATCGTTCCCTCAATGTCAAATCCCTTTCCTGATTTCCCTGAATATGTTAAGTTAGACGAAAGCATGGACAAAAATAATTTTTATAAACAATGAACCGCTTCAAGTCCCAACAGCCAAATGAAATGATGGATGACCAAAACGCTTTGTAGTTAGAAAGGTCTGTTTCGCCTAAATAGTTCACTTCGTACTTTCTGAAACTCTCCTTAAATGAATTACTTTACTTTACTTTACTTTTTCGAAGGGCAGCCGTAGATCTAAACCGAGAATTCTGGCATTTTTGGAATGTATACTTCAAGGATTACGTGTTGTACATTAATTTTACGCGTTAGCCTTAAAGAATGTGAACGTCTAAGCCAATAGTCTCAAAATATATTTCTCAAGTAAACTCCTAAAACATATTTTATATATTTATATATTTTGTACCTAAATAAATAGTACGTTATAAGCTAAGGCTTGTAATTAGTCGCCCCTCAAAATATTAGAGTTTTCAGGCAAATAATCAGACATTTCCGGCAGATTCCTAACCTAGCCTATACATATAAAAAGATTTGCCTGAGAAGTCAATTTTTAGCGGGTGGAAAAATGTTTTCCCATAAGCTAATACATCGGCCAACCAAACAGAATGAGAAGCTTGACTAAACGGCACACGTGTCGTGTGCGATCTCAGGATCTACCGAGTCTTCTTCTCTTCTGGGTTGCTGAAAGTTTAATCTAAATGGATGAATGTTTACTGGGATTGTATAATGAAGTAAAACAAGCGTTAGCTACTATAGGTATAGGCAATGCAATATAAATTAATAATAAATAATAAATTTGCTTCAGATTTTAATTTAAGTACTAAATATATCACGAGAATTTCGTATCGGTTTAGATTTCAAACAATGACGATTTGAATCAAACTTGTTATAATACAGATCGATATCTTCCACCACAGGACATACAACTACAATGAATTTCTGATTCTCAGGTGTGTATGTGAGTTTGGTCTGAATCAAGATTAAAGATCATAAATACACAATGCAAAACATTTCATTCCATTCACTATTCTCTGAAACTAAAGTCAATAGTAAATAAAAACAAAGGTAGAAACCATGTTGAAGTAATATATATATTACTTCAACAGACGTTAGAACCGTACTCTTCTGAATTTTGATCTCAAAAATTTATTAGATAATTTGCCAAAGAACAACTAGAATTAAACTGACGTAGCACATCCCAACCTTCCGTCACAGACAGGTTTCGAATTTTGATAGCTTTGACTTTACGAATAAAATATATAAATTAAACGATTTAATGCATTTTTCAATCCAAAGAGTCACACTAAATTATTCATTCCTATTATATTTGATTAGAATAGTTGAAGCGTTAACATTGTAAGGAACAGAAATAGGTAATTAATACATGTGGATGGATGTAGTATGTAGTTTTCGAATTCGAGATCTGGTAGCCTCGAAAAGAAATTGGTAAAACTATTTTTTGAATAACGGGAAAGCAGTCCAGAGTCCGCACCCGGCAGATTCACTGCGTCATGAAGCATGCATGGCGGATGATTTTGTTAATTGTTGATAGGCTGCTATTGTAAATTAAATACTAGCTATTACCAGCATCAGTACATCTGGTTCTTTTGACATATTTTAATTTTTGGAAAGATGAACTATAACTCATTCAGAAATACCAGATCTGAACTTGGCTTGGGACTATCCCTTAAAATAGCATTAAATATGGAATACATTTGCATATAGCAAGATCGAATTCCAATTCCAAGAAATTATTTACAATACCTTCGGATTTCCTAATCAGGTTAATATTCCTCAGAGTTCATTGTACCGTCAAGAAAACTGGAATATAACGAGTTCCTGACATTATTGCCCAGAGGACACTTAGTAAGTAGGTGAGCATTAGGTCCATCCAATCCATAACACTTAATGTCAAGTCGGAGAAGCCAGTACGCTGAGCGAGTAGCATTTTTTTTCAAGCAAATATATGTAATTTAATGCAAATCAATACAAATTAAAGATTTCGGCATCTGCTGTATGCCTTGCATTTCATCTATGTAGTCTCTCATAAGCCTTCTTGAGTAAACATGACGGCGAATGGCGAACCCAAATCTAAAGTATTAATCAAATCAATGCAAGTCAGCTATTGAATGGAATACATGTTCTTACAATTTAAATGTATTGCAAGACAAAAGAAGGCAATCCTTCTCAGCGCCCTCTGCCTCTCGTAGAAAATGACTCAACATCATGATTTTGTGCAAATTGATTATTTATGGCAATCTTGACTCGCTTCTATTCTTTCCTATGAATAAATTCAATGAACGAATTCGTTGAATACATTTAATGATAAATTCAGTTAATTCCAACCGCCCTCAGTCCACTGCCAATACAGTCGTATTATTGCTAGTCGGCATTCAGTTTCAGTCCGTTTGTATCTCAACTAAATAAATGTCCCCTCGGCATTGCGTCCTCTCGAAGCAAAGTCCCTCGGCCTACTGTTCATCGAACTAATGTCCTTGAAACAATTTACCAACATATTACGCACAATAAAACCTTGAAAACCGGAATTCTGTATGTGTTTCTATTTTAATATAATCAATCGAAACACATTACAGCTCTATTATGAAGCAGGATGGATCCACTCTTTCCACTGTTAATTGAATTACAAATTGTAGCTGTTTGAAATACTAGCTTTCTATCTTAATATCAAAAAAAATATTCGCATATTCGAAAGAATTTAATCGTTTTTTTAATATTTAAACATCATATGACTTTCCAATAAAACACACGGGCCTATCCAAGTGTTACTAATCTCAAGATTGCCTTCGTACGTTGGCTCCATATTTGCATAAACGACAATGGTAAATGATAAAACTAAAGGACATCGGACGAGCGGACATTGAACGTTGCAGAATTAATTGTTTCTGATTCAGAATGCTACCGTAATCAATTCATTACAAAGTATAATGGCAATGCTCTGCCGCAAAACATATATATTCTTATCAGTTGGTACTGGTGGGTTGACACTTTATACTTTGCATAACCATAAGACCAAGTTGGAATAGTGTTTCTGCTCCGTCATGACTAGTCTTTTACGAAATGCCATTCTAAGAAAAGGCTCGTAAACTGTTTGAAATTTTGTCCTGCGCGCAATCGCGTTAAATATATTTAAGCAGTACATAAAACTTCCATTTTAAGTAGGCTTATACTTCCGATTCCGATGTTTGAAGGCTTGCAAACTGTTTTGTATTAACTTTTCGTATTTTCTAAAAGTCAAATTGAAATAGCAAACTGAAAACAATTTTTTTAAAAAACATTGATAAATCGCCCTGTTCCGACAAGAAGGATAAGCGATTGGCAATTGGCAATAGGTCAAATATACAGGTAGGTACACATATATAATAGAAAATAGAACAAGGGTAAGCTTACTTCACCTAGTATATCGCGTCTGGTTCTGCTTGTGCATTTTAATCATGTAATCTGAGTTGTTATTTTTGAAAATTACCTCGAACTTTTCGTAATATCTCGCATATAGACACAGCTAGGTTGTACGTGGGCGTAATGCGGGTGCACACCAAAGCCAAAACGCAGAAACAATAATAGCTAAAAGCGTAATCAACAAACGTACAATAGAAGCTGGAATAATACAGGAAAGACAGTAAGTATCAAATTATAAATAGTGATTTTCAATTCATTAACTATTAAATTATTTTCATAGATTAGGTATAACAGCGTACAGAAACTTTATGTCCATGGGCATTGTTAACTACAGCAAGCTCCATACTCTGTAGTTATACTGTTACAAGAGAACACACACACAAGAGAAATTAATTTTAAAATTAATAGCTTGTAATTTTGAACACCTTAAGATTATGTGAATGTATGTCAAAAAGCTCAGGTAAGTACAATTAACGTCATCGTACAGAGAACATGGATGAAGTCCATGCATGAAAAATCTTTCACATTAAAAAATCTTCTATTTTGAATTTACCTTCTCCTAGCCTTGTTAGTGATAATTTGTTAATTTAATAATTGCGCATAATGTTTGCAAATATTACGAAAGTATTTAAGTATTAAACACTGGAGATATATTAGGTACAGGTACTGAATACTAATTGCAGGTCGCGCAAGAATTTTTGATACTTTTATTAATAAGTATATTTGCGCAAAGTGTTAGACAATTTTCGGAATTGTGAACGATTTTTGATGTTTTGATTAACACATTTGCGCGAAGCGCCAAAAAACTTTCGGGAATTGTGAACGATTTTCGATGTGTTGAATAACACATTTGCGCAAGCTAATTTTCGGAAATTGCGAACGAATTTTGATACTTGATACTGATCAAGCCGAAAATACTTTTTGAGAATACTTAAGAATGTTGCTTTTAGGCTGTAATGTAAATGTATGAAAAAGCTAATTTTGTTGAGAAATAGAACTGATTGCGGCACTTTAATTGGCATGCCCGTTTTTTCCCTTCTCCCTTCTCTTTCCATTGCTTCTCCTTCACTTTTTCTATTTTCGTGCCGTTTCACATCTTCTGCCTTTCTCTTCTTTTCTCTTCCTTCTCCCTTCCCTTTCTCTTCCTTTTTTCCCTTCCCTTCTTCTTTCTTTTTTCCCTTCCCTTCTCTTCCCTTCTCCTTGCCTTCTCCTATTTTAAATACCTTAATATGAAAGAGTTTCCATGCATAGTAAACAGTTACACGGAGTCTACTATACGCAGGAGAGGAGAGATAGGTTCGACAAATAACGCACATTACTAATAACTAGCTGGCCCAAGAATCAGTGCCAAGCACTGCTCGGTGAAACTGAACTGGTTACAACTTCCACGGAAATAACTATCTGTCCAAAACGTGTTTTGAACCCGTCATTACTGAATTTAGAACAATCAAGCAGAAGCAGAATGAAACCTCGACAGAAAAAAAATGCATAACATACATACACCACAAAATAAGCTCGTTATACGTAAAAATATGAGACAGATAGACTTCAGTCATCAGATTGTGGTTGACTTGAATAATGATTTCATTTACATTTGCTTTTTGAATAAGCTACATTTCTTTGCTACGTTGTTACGGCGACTGACTCCCACTCTCTATTGTTACAAAGTTCCTTCCGACTTCCGAATTTCTTGAAATTGATTTTTTACAAATAGAAATTGCGAACCTATGCCCTCGGCGTTACTGGTTTTTGAAATTCTGTCAACACACAAAAGTTTTTGGAATCTGAATCTGGAAGTAGTAGTGCTCACATCAAGCCGGCATGGGATCAGGTATTAGGATTCGGTTTATCACGCTTCTGTAAAGTCCCGTTCCGTCCGTATTAACTTCGGACAGAAGGACAGATAGAAGGAAGGACAGACAACAGAAGGAAGGACAGATTGATACAAACACAGAATCATTAACGTCGTTATACTAGGTGATGATTATAATTCATAATGCACAGATGACAGAGAGTAGACATTTAATGTTTTATAGAAACGAACCATTGGATGACGCAGTCCCGGTGGCTGTGGTTGGCAGTAGGTGCCAAGGTCGAGTCAGCAGTGGGGTGTCCTTCAAAAACTTGACCGAGAGGCGTCGCAACCACGCTGCCATTCTGACTCCCTCAATGAACTCAAACAGAACAGTGACTTACTCGGTCACCCTTCACGTTGAGCCGCAATTATGAATTAACAATAAAGTTAACAACATACAAACAACAAATGACAACAAAACCAAAAACCAGAAACAGCTCAATGCACAATAATATTAAGGAAATTCGTCTGGGGTTATGAACACTGAGTTATTTTCAAATCTTGCAAAGACCCAAGGACTACTCCCAACAACAAGCCTGGTCAGGGGAGCGTTGAGAACTCACTCCACGTGTTTCAAACAACTTAAGGTGATTCTTCATTTTATATAAATAGTAATAATTACCAAAATGTTACTAAATAACTGCGAACTACTACACTGCTTACAATACACATGTACATTACCTACTACATATATGTGGTAAGCTACCTTCAAGGTGTTTAGTTGCAAGTTGCAAGCATATTACAACTGCATGGTTGGACTGAAGCCAACCGGACTAAAGAATTTTTTTTGGTCATTCATAAGTAAAGCTATATAAAACTATAGTTGCAGATCTATTTCATGATGTTTAAAGAAGTTTTGGACCATTTTTTGAAAATTAATTTTTTCTAATTCAAAGTGCTTTTTGAAAAAAATCAAAAAATTCGATTTTTTTGTATGTTGCAGAACTATTCATTTAGCGCGGTTTTTCGAAGTTTTTTTGGGAAAAAAATTGTCGAAGAATTAAAAAAATACATTGAAAATTTTTAGAAAAAAACGTCTTTCAACATCATGAAATGGATAGATCTGAAAAAATATTTTTTTGGCCCTATGACCAAAAAACTACGGTTAGCTTCATTCTAACCCAACAGCATGCTAAAATACTTAAAAATAGTACGGTAGGTATTGGTGTATTGGATTGGATTGGATAAAATTAGTCTACAAAATGTCTTATGTGTGTATGTGAATTATTTTCCCATAATTAAGGGATTAAGGTGATGGAATGGGATACGACTCGTGCTTGTGTCGGATAATTGTAAATGAATCAATGACTTTCCCATCCTATATCAAAGAGTAAGGAAATTTTCTTATATTAATTTAATTCAACCTAAACATGTAATCACAATTTCAAGTTTACCTTATCATCCGAAACTTGTTCCACGTATAAATGAGTCTTGTTCAGAGCTTGAACTCGGGTATAGCCGTAGTCAATACTTCGAAATGCAGACCAATCCGGCTTTTCGGGCTTAAAACGAGCATGTCGTTCTCTGCATCCCTGTAAAAGTGGGTGATTGGCAGTACGTTAAGTACATTTCCTAGGGATTTAATATTTATTATTAGTGTGGAATATTGATTTCAGTGGCTCACAGCAGACCCGGTGGTTATGTGAACCAGAGCCCTCGGATTTGTATAAGGCTCTTTGAGTGACCCATTGAATACTTCCCGGTCATACATTGGCCACATCCGCTCATATGAATGTTCATGGGCCCAAATCAGTAAATCAACTCCATTATCCATGAACAGATTTTCCAAGCCAAATGAGTGATTTGGTGGGATTCCAACCCTAGTTAGTGTTTCCACCTTCGTGCAATCATCATTACCCTGATTGGAGCAATACATGGGTCTATGACCATAAACAATTATCCATGGTCGTTTTGCTCGATTTTTCTGCTTCGTGGCTTTCTATTATTTGAAAATTATGATTTTAAAAATTTGAAAGTGAGCTTGAGGAATGCAAATTAGAGTTTAGCAAACATACCAGCAGATTATTTTGCAGCCATTGGTACTGATCAATCAATGGTTTGATTCCATACTGTAAATAGTAGTAGAATTCAGTGGAAATTGAAATGAAGTGGATTGGCCCAATATTCCAGCTGTAGAACATGGATTCAGAAGTCCCTGGCATAGTGAATCGCTTCTTGTAATGCAAGAAATTGCTGTTGGAATATGTTATGTACTCATTAAAACAGTTCTTAAAAATTTTTAAATGCAAATTTTGTTTTTAAAAAGTTTATATTTTATCTCACTCCGCGTGTTCATGATTTCCGGGACCTGGAATAGATTTATTGCAATTTTATAAGCGATGTTGTATACTTTGATATTTAACATTATGGGTTTTACTTTCTGATTTCTCACTGACATGTCATATAAGGAACAGAAGATGCAATAGGCTGTATTTGCTCCATGAAAGAGTCGCCCACTTGTCCATCTTCCTATTCAAATAGGCACGAAGGTAAAATAAGCTGGTAAAAAATTGAAGATGGCAGTAACCGGAAGCTATTTAGGACCAAAATAATATCTCACGTGGTTTAAATCGTAGGCAAAATCTCCAACATGAATTATTGCGCTGTAATAATTAAGCTGAACTTCCCTCTGGAGTCGAGTCAGCGACTTGGCATTTACATTCCCCAAATCTCCAAAAATTGCAAACTGTGGTGACCAATCCGTGCCAGCTCGCATGGTTGTGAAGAAAAACAAATCTGACCAACCTAAATCACTTCCGCAGTGATAATCTGAAAACAAAAGTTTGTAAACAATTAAGTGAAAAGTCTACGAATCGAATTGATGCTCAGGTTATGTTTTATGCTTACGGTATTTTTTTCCAGGAATCAATTTCTTAAGAGTGACTCGATGAATGTATTGCGTACGGTTGAGATGTCCTGGTGCTTGAAAGAAAGTCGAGCTTCCTAGGGAGCTCTTTTCAGTAAAGTTCTTAATACCGTACTCAACTACTGCTGAAGTCTTGTCAATTGTACTCCACGTGATGACCATTTCAATAGGACTATCTGCAATACATTCAACACTTTTGATCTCATCAATAAATGGTAAATTCGTGTAATTGTCCTTGGAAGTTAACAACAAAGTAATTACAACAAACAAAAAATGCTTTCATATTTTATATTTAAGCGTTTTTGATATTACAAGGCATGGTATTGATACTGTGCTTAGTTTCTCTGTTTTACATCATGTCATAGATTTTTAAAAGCACACCTGCTGTGCCGTTTGTTGTTCATTTGCTGCTTTAATTTGAGGCCATATAAATTTGTTTATACAATTCTGTAGTTTTGTCATATAATTTACGGGATTGAGAAATAAAAGCATGGCTACGGTACCTGTTCCTATTGTACTTTATAACGTGTATTAGTTTATATGACTTAAATATTTTAGTTTGCTTCTAATTTATAAATTGAAACAGGTCGCTAATACTTACTTACAATCGGCTTTGATCCTGATAATTGTTCAATGAGTAACACCCTGGCTTTTATTCTGTCAAGCTATTTAGGTTTTAAATGTTTAACTTACTTCCAAATGACATGTGCACATACCGAGGTTGATATTGAACGAACCGTTGAGCACTTGCTTCAAGCTGTGTTTCAATTTGTAGATCATCGGTCAATCGAGATCCACTTTCTAGTGCCTTTATTTCATTGTTTGTCAAAACCTGTTCTGGGTCTGTATTGACGAGAATATAATTTCCAGTAGATCCGTTGACGTAACATTTCAGAAGAATTATTAGCGAAAGCCAAGACAGCATCTTGTAGTGCTGCGGATCGTGAATTCTGTTCAAGTAATTCCAGGAGAATATTACTCGCTTTAAGTAATAGACAATAACGAAAATATAACGTAATGTATTTTACAAATTGATCCTGAAATACTATTGGATGCCCGCCGGTTCGGCTTTGCTCTTCACTAGATTCGAAGCAATACTTTCATTACCGGCCGTAATCTAATGGAGACTCTAAAGAAATAACAATGGACCATGCAGCGTAGCTGCTATTAAAGTTCTCTGTCGACGAAAAATATCGTTGTTCTGTATTTCTAAATTAGGCGTGTTTGCTCGTCGTATTTTTAATACACAAATACACAAGAACAATTATTTTTACTAACAATACATGAGCTATTAAATACCATGAACTCACGCATCTTACTGCAAGATAATAGAATTGAATAAAAAACAAATTTTTAAACACCTAACGCCCGTCTATATTTATACTTTTCCACAGTTCGTAAATTGGGTCAAATACGACGTTTTTATCACTGATAAATGGCCCGTCTAATCGATGCTAATGTGTCACCTGTGTAAACATTTTGTTTGGAGAGAGAAATGATCTGCCTGGTTCCTTGTTAGCAATATCCAGGAAGAAGATATTCTGCCTTATTTTTAAAAAAATGGCTACATTACTAAATAAACTTATACAAACGACTAATTAGCAGCATAAGCCAACAATATTTCTTAAAAGCTGTACCATAGTTGGTAATAATTGAATACCCTATAACCAGAGATGTCAATAATACCGACTACATATTACTAATCTGTAACCAGTAGCCTTACGTATTTATAGGGCGCACCCATTTAATCTGCCCGTTAGTTTATAATACAACAATGCAATGAAATTCCTGTATTCTATTTGTGACGTAATACAATTTGCAGTCCAGCAATCTAAAATAATTCGGATTGGCTCGTAATCTTATGTCGCCCGGACCCTTTTGTCACTCAAAGGATCCTTTTGCTAGAATCTTAATATCGCCCGAACCTTTCTGCCCTCTGATGCTATTTTTCGGATCCTATTTATAACTTAAAGTTGAGTAGAAATGCGTTTGCTATGCTTTGCTTTGCTAAACATCTATTTAACGCTGATACTTTATAAATTTTTCATTTTCTGCCTCAAACTGTTTAATTAATTTAATTTCAACATATATTTTTTAAAGAATCAGTGTATAGACAGCTTTTCCAAGTTTGAATAACACAAATACACGACGCTTGTCAATGAAAGCTGATTTGGTTCAGTTAAAGCTGCGATATCTGAGAAAGTACACAATAAGTGTGTAAGTAGAATAACATAGGTCTTAGAAATATTTTCTAATTAGTTCGACACTTAAATAAGCAAACGATTTATCATTTATTTTATTACAGATCTATCAAACCATTTGTGACGGTAATTATCATACTACAAACAATAGGAAAGACTTTCTGTCTAGAACGTGAATAATGTCGAGCTAAGTAGCTTTCAAATACAAAGTCAGTAGGAAGAGTGGAGGGTAGAAATAGCCTACATAGCCTACGTACAGTATAATCATAATGTAGAGAGGGTACAAAAGATAAAATGAAATATTCAACGAAGTACTTAAGTAAAAAACGAATCAGCGGAAATGTGCAACGTGGTACGTGGTGAATCTAAAAGAATCGAAAAGATTTTCAGTATCAGCAGTCAATTATGATGGTTAAATTTATTGCCACATTCAAATATCACCTTGTATAACGACGTTAATGATTTGCTGGTGTATCTGTCTTTCCTTCTTCTGTCCGAAGTTTTACGAATGGAACTGGTGTGGGACTGAACAGAAGCGTGATAAACCGAATCCTAATACCTGATCCCATACCGGCTTGATGTGAGCACTACAACTTCCAGATTCAGATTCCAATAACTTTTGTTTGTTGACAAAATTTCAAAAGTCAGTCACGTCAAGTGCATTGTGAATATAGGGTTAAAAATAAGCCCTATTGTTGATGTTTGAACTATTGTTTTATTAATATTTGTAAACTATGTTAGGCTTCTTTAACAGTTATTAAGTAATTTTTAGGTTAAATTAGGAAGCCACAATTAATTGGAATGGAGTGGAAGAGGTGAAAGCTGAAATGGTATAATCTATTCCATGCATCCTCCAGAACAATGATGAACACATGAATGTAACAATGATACGATAAAAATAAAAATATTTCCTAAGATTTTGAACACGGACGAATCAAATGCCGTTAGAAAATGAAAATACATAGATTCAACTCAATAAAGCTTCCCTCAGAAAGGTGATGGAATGGGATACGACTCGTGCTTGTCTCGAATCAGCGTAAACGAATCAATTACTTTCCCGTCCTAATTCAATTTTTAAAAAAGTTTTAGATTTGGAGCTACCCAGCATGAAATAATTCCAGTTTCAATTTTAGGTTTACCTTATCATCCGAAACTTGTTCAACGGCTAAATGAGTCTTGTTCAGAGCTTGAACTCGGGTGTAGCCATAGTCAATACTTCGAAATGCTGACCAATCCGGCTTTTCCGGTTTAAATGGAGAAAGTAATTCGCTGCAGCCCTATAAAAGTGAATAGGCAGCGGTTTGAATATTACGTAGGGATTTAAAATTTAATTTCATTAAACAACAGTTCGATTAAATCAGTGTGAAACATCGCTGAATGATAATTTGGTATCTTACAGCAGATCCGGTCGTGATGTGAACCAGTGCCCTCGGATTTCGATAAGGCTCTTTGAGTGATCCGTTGTAGACTTCCAGGTCGTACATTGGCCACATCCGCTCATATGAATGTTCATGGGCCCAAATCAGTAAATCAACTCCATTATCCATGAACAGATTTTCCATGCCGAACCAGTGAGTGAGCGGGATTCCAACCCTGGTTAGTGCTGCATACCTGGTACAATCATCTTTATTCTGATTGGAGCAATACATGGGCCTGTGACCATAAACAATTATCCATGGACGTTCTGCTCGATTTTTCGGGTCCGTGGCTTCCTAGTATTTGAAAAGTGTTATATGCATTGTGAGCCAGCTTCAAAAATAGTAATTGGAATTTGGCCAACATACCAACAGATCATTTTGCAGCCATTGGTACTGATCAATCAATGGTTTGATTCCGTACTGCAAATAGTAGTAGAATTCAGTAGAAATTGAAATGAAGTGGATTGGCCCAATATTCCAGCTGTAGAACATGGATTCAGAAGTCCCAGGCATTGTGAAACGCTTCTTGTAATGTAAGAAATTGCTGTTGGAATGCATATCGAAAACTCGTGAAATATTGAAATTGCAAAGATTCTTGAATTTTTTACAAAAAATTAACTTTTTTATCTCACTCTGCTTTTTCATGATTTCCGGGACCTGGAATAGAGTTATTGCAATCTTATGCACACTGTACTGTTAGGTATTTAATTATTTGTATTAGTACTAAATAAAATTTCAATTTCCAACATGTCATATAAGGAACGGTGGAGGCCACGGCCTGTATTTGGTCCATGAAAGAGTCGCCCACTTGTCCATCTTCCTATTGAATAAGAACGAAGGTAAAATAAGCTGGTAAAAATTGAAGATGGCAATAACAGGTAAATACTCCCAGGCCACTGAATGTAAAACCTCACAACGCTTTTCTGGAATGTGAGGTCGCTCTTAACCCGTAAAACGCAATTCAGTTGAAGCTTACGACTCAAGAAATAGGTTTTCGAGGTTTTACAATCAATGTCCGACTGTATTTTAAGACAAAACTCACATCATTCATATCGTAGGCGAAATCTCCAACATGAATTAATGCACTGTAATAATCGAGCTGAACTTCCCTCTGGAGTCGAGTCAGGGATTTGGCATTTACATTTCCCATATCTCCAAAAATTGCAAACCGTGGTGACCAATCCGAACCCGCTGGCATGGATGTGAAGAAAAACAAATCTGACCAACCTAAATCACTTCCGCAGTGATAATCTGAATGCACAATATGTTTATTAAAAACAAGGTATGTATTTTCTAATAATTAAAAGGTTGATGCTTACGGTATTTTGTTCCAGGAATCAAATTCTTCAAAGTGACTCGATGAATGTATTGCGTTAGGTTGAGATTTCCAGGTGCTTGAAAGAAAGCCGAGGTTCCAATGACGCTCATTTCTGTGAAGCTCTTAATCCCGTACTCAACGACGGCCGCAGAAGTTTTGTCAATTGTACTCCATGTGATGAACATTTCAGTTGAAGCGTCTGCAATACAACAAAAATGGTCATATCAATCAATTTAGTAGCGGACATATTAAAACAAGGAAGATGGTCTACTTTACAACATATTTACGCGAATTTGCTATTTCGAATTTAAGCGAATTTGCTATTGCGAATTACGTACATTAAGCAAAACGATATTCTGTTATATTGTATGTATTTAGTCTCTACATAAGTAGTTAAGTAATTCACAGTGGCTCAAGTAGCTGGAATAAATATTCGCTTGGTCTAATCTAATGTGACTTACTTCCAAACGAGATGTGAACATGGCGAGGTTGATATTGGACGAAACGTTGAGCACTGGCTTCAAGTTGCGATTCAATTTGTAGATCACCGCCCGTCAAACGCGAACCTTCTTCTAATGCCTTTATTTCACTGTTCGTCAAGACCCGTTCGGGTTCCACGTTGATAAGAATGTAATTTCCAATCGATCCGTTTAGATTACATGTCAGGAGAATCAGTGACAACGAAAGCCAGGTCATCATCATGGACTCACTTCACTTCACCTTCAGTTCAGGGGGTCCTCTGTTTCTATTGAATTTAATGGCTCGGCTAGGTTGCCTCGAATATTCCAAATAATGAATTCCAACAGAATGCTACTCGCTCTCTTGCACTATACAAGTTAGATTCACTATAAATTATTTGAAAAACTACTGGATATATTTAACTTGGTATGTATGGATGATGTTACATGAAACTCGATATTACTATTGTTATTTCGACCTTAACTTCCGATGGTCTTTGAATTAAAATCCTAGCCAACCTGGCTGGCCTGTACTTGTCCTACGCGAAAAATATTTTTGCTTGGTATTGTTCTAAGTCGTTTTTTTTTTGCTTGTTCGGGGTATATGCTCAAATACACAAGCAATAACAAAATAACTGTCGCTGCCATTTATGTGCCAAAATAGCCTGAATGACTCAACTTCTCACCCATCCTGCTCTCCCTACATGAAAAATACAAGAATGGAATTGAATAACACGAATAATTAAAAACACCTAACGCCCATCTTCTATGCAGGCTTATATTGTATCACACAGTTCCGCAGTTAGCAATACAAACAGATACGATACGTTGTTATCTGTACTGATAAATGGTTCTTGATTCTATTGTGTCAGGTGTCACCTGTACAAATATTCTGATCAAATCTATCCGCTAGTATTAATTATTATCAATGTGCACCGTTCTGTTTCAAAATGTGCTGGTCTGCTTTACTAAACCAATTGAGTCTTTGAATTCACATACAATTCATTTTTAAATAGAACAAACTCGGAAAATGTTATAATATACTTAATCTAATTTATTCATAGACAGATTTTCTGATTGCCACGTCGTGAACTAAATAAAATGATATATTGACTACACCACTTATGCTTTCATTACTAACCATACTAAAACCTAATTTATTGTCAACACATATTTTCATAAGGGTCGGTGAAGTATTGGTATTCCCTAGGTTTTAGTTTAATTTTAAATTCCGTGGATGAAGCTTATAATTGCACACAATGACATAGCCGGCTGATTTGAAGTTTAAGGTACAATGTACAATATACATACGTTAGTTCCAAATTGTGAAAATACTCAAGCTCAATGAATTAAACCGACGAAAAATAACGAAGCAGAGAATATTTGTTTAAAATCGTTTATATTGTAATCACTTTATGCCAGATCTCGTAAGTTCGCCTTTGATTGCTCAGTTCATTGCATTTTAGTCGTTATCTTATCTTTTAACTTATCACGCACGTTCAGTTGACTTTGACTGTATATAAACTGGTAGACTGGTAAAATACTCGGGATTTTTTTTTCTTTATGCACGCGTGGCGTTACTACTAGAGACGTGTTTTTCTACTTTAGCTAACTAATAACATATCCATTTACATAAAATCGTTACTTTGTATGGATGTATGTATGGATGTCTGGATGTATGTATGTACACTATCTCCTCCGAAGATACTCGGCAGATCTGGATGAACGATAGCTT
>JAQFXY010000531.1:0-24217 GCA_034693865.1 Ceratophysella sigillata | reverse complement strand
GAGGTCTGTACTAAACAAGGTATAAAAGTTATGATGAAAATCAAATCGGCAGCTTTCATTGAAATGACCCTCGTATACCATATAATGTGAAAGCTTAAAATGTCGAACAATGTTTTGAGCTGATTCGTCCTATTTTTTGACAAGACTATAAGCAACCAGAGTTAAATCGAAAGTAGAATAAAATTGATTGAAATTGAAATTGAACGGTTTCGGCTTAGAATTAATGCAGAACTCTTGAAATCTGGAATGTTAAATTATGTAATTCGTATTAAGTTTAAGCTTGATCAAACGACTTAGAACACGTTGCGCTTGAAGATTGAGTGAGCTGATGAATTTGTGCACCTTAAGGAATTTACTATGAAAGTTCCAGTAACAATCCAGAATTAAATTGAAACTATTCTAAGTTGCGGAAGCTAAGAATGTTCCGATAGGGCAAAAGGCCTGCAGCGCTGACGATGATGAGTCGATGAAATCAAATTCCAACTCAACATCCAAACGTTCATGCCCATATAACAATATTTTTATTTTACGTTGAATCGTCTGTACGTCTACAATGAAGTATGTAATATAATTGGTAAACTCTTTTAATTCTTTTTTTTTGTTCAATTAAATCACGTAAATATTGATTTTTGATTTTTCGCATAAATGATGTTTCATCGCCGTATTTCTAGCTTTTTAAGTGTCAAAAAGTGGAATGTACTAGTGGCGGGAAAAAGTGGTCAGCGAGACAATGGATCGGGCTGGGACTTTCAGGACAAATGGTGGGGGTCTTTCATATTAACTCTAATACTAATAATGGTTTGTAGCTATTTTGTTTAGATAATAGGCTGGATCAAGCCCGACAGGAACTTGAATGGATTTATTCTCGCTTGTTGTGTTCCTCTCTGGTTGCACAGAAATCGAATGCAATTCAGTACCAGCTCCGTTTGCAGACATGGGAACTCAAATTGAGGTTTTGAAATATATTACATTAAAAAAAAAAAAAAATTGAAAGGAAATGATACACCCCACTAGTGGGCAGTTACGTATCACCTGAGACCTCGTCTCTTATGTGTATCACATCGTCTCTTCCATTAGTATTCCCGTTGGATTGGAAACATATCAATTTCAGTTCCATCCCCAGCCTGTGCTTGAAGTTGAGATGAGATGATCTGGATTCTGTGAATTTTGAATCCTGCACAAGGGTCTTCTTATAATTCCATTCTCCAGCTCCAAAGATTTCCTCCACTCTGCACTCATTGAGATACTGCTGGAGTCGACGGAACATCTGGTATCTGGTATCCTACAGAATATTCGTTACAGTCAGTTTATTATTCATCAAGTATAAATAGTAGATGGTTCATCTGTAGAACACATTCAAAAGTAATTCCCAAATCCTGCAACTAGCTCAAATTGAGTTAGACTAAAGTACATTAAGCTATAATGAATCTGAACTGAAGCTTACTCACATTTTTATTCTATATTTTGCAGTGTCTGTCCGTCCGCACTCTAACTCTACACTGGGCAGGGTTACAGAAGAGCTTGATAGCTTCAAAGGTTCATCTCGGTTCAGGTAACCAAACGAAGTATTGGTGATTGGTGACCCCGTGACACTTAAGCGACCCAAAAACCAAAAATAGTGACTTTTTGGCACCTGTGCACCACAATGGGCAATCTGTGCACAATAGAAACGTAAAAAGAAGTAATGCTAGGAATAACTAATCATGACCAGTTTGACCCAAGGTCAAAGTCAAAGGTCAAATTTTGACCCTAAGGTTTTTTGTGATTTTTATGTACCCTAATGCGTAAAAAGAATGACGAGCTTTTCGAAATAAAGATTTGACCATTGGTTTGACCGTAAGTATAGGCCAGACGGCTAAAATGACCCTACATCAATGTCACAAGGTAAAAATGAGCAATGGTGGCTGGAATTAGCCTCAAAGCTAATTAATTTTGACCCAAGATCAGGGGTCAAACTTTGTCACAGTTCAAGGTTGAAGGGCCAAACTTTGACTTAAAAATGTTATGGGGTAGCCGTGTAACGGGTTTGGTATGGGTTTTGGTGTGGAAAGGGTACACGGGTTATTTATTTCACGGGTATTAAGGGGTTAGGATGTGAAAGTGAAAAGGATACAAGGGTTAGTTCAGTTTCCGAGTTCGTTTGTATTGGGGTTTGGTGCAGAAAATATACACGCAAACATTGGTAATTCGTATTTAATAAATATCTATCGAATAAACATGAAAACGGTTTGAGTGGGTTATTATAATACAAAATGAATAGATATTGAAGGTTTAAAATACTTTACTTTTTACTTAATTATCGTGGGATTTGATATTTGGTAACATTAAAGTACCATGTACCATCCTTAGTACTTGAAACTGAATAGAAAGAGCTCAGATACAATATACAGTTATAATGCGAACTTTTTTTAATTTTTTTACAATCCTTTATTCAGGCTTCCACTCTATACTGAATTACTGAACTGAAATCATGAACAAACTATAACATATTTATTACTAAATGCTCTCTGTGATGAGGATAGCGGTTTGTTGCAGATACAAGATTACCCTTAGAATCAGGCTCGCCTCAGTGCATATACGGAACTCCAGACTTCAGATCAGCTTGTTTTTGAATTCAGATAATATTATGATCACGTAGTCGGAGGATACAGAAACATTGAAAAGGAAAACTAATATAGCAATTATGTGTTTGGATAATTATAAGGGTATTCATTAGGGAAGTATGCGCATGGTATTAAATTGAAGACCTGTTCCTCTCGGACCTGCACGATGCAGAATACTCAACTATCTAGTTACAAATTATAGGGTCATGCTACCTGCTCATTCCATATTTTGTCTGTTTAAAGAAAGAATATCATTTTAATGAATATATGGATAACGATAATGTGTAACATTTATCAAAAGCGAACTAGGAGAAGTACAGGCTTCAGTTTAACCAAAACTGGGCACTTCATTCCAACTTTAATGGGAATTAACTAAAGGCCGTATTTAGAGCCAATTAAATCTGCGTGACAGTTGGAACTTGTCCCAGTCTCAATTTCAATCTGAAAATCTCACCTTCTTGATTCCATAAGATTGTCCCTCCAAATATTCGTTTCCAGCCACCGGGATCCTGTTTCTGAGCGGATTTTCTCCAGGTTTTCGGCAATAAATTGAGAAACCGTGAGCGTTTGTCGGGTTTTCGTATCTGTATTCTCTCACAGTCGAAGTAAGCGCAGCCTTTCTCGCCCATTTCTACTGTCACATGGATTTAATGGGCGCTACCTACATACTACCTTTAGTTATTTCACCTAGAGAGTAAAGTCTACAATATTTGTACAGTGTGATTCACAAACAAAAAAGTCGTATCCAAAAGACCATAGCCTCTGAATAATTGCTCCTGAATACTTGCATTCCTGGAGTTGTGTCATACTTAAATATGCATCATAGCTCATTATCACTTTAATACACCACAAAAATATTCATAAGGACCTTTGGCTTATCTTTAAAAAAGTAATTAAAATTCAAAACCGTTTACGCCCAATCATCTCAGAACCGTCCCGGAACCGGCTTTCCCTTTGGTATTTTTTCAAATGTCAATACTGGTGGAAATCACTTTGATTCAGCTCCTGACTGAAATTTGGGGCGGGATGTCAATGAGTTTAGAGTGATACACAGCAGCTACCGAAACGTAAGCGGTTTGACCGGTCGAAAGGTCATTCTCGAAGATCCCCAATATTTTTTTCAAGCTTTAGCGTATCTCATTCATTATGCTTCTGTTGTGGTGCTACTATTTGAAATTCTTTCCACGATTGTAGGGAATTATGGATAGTATTACTTGGTAAACTTTCAAGCTATATTCTTTCCTTTATTAAAGGGTTGGAAAAAATCGTCTTACTTGAGTTTTGCTGTTTTCCCTTTGCTTAGTGGATATTTGCATTTAGCATAATTTTAAAATCCCAACTAGCCTACTATAGCTATTCCTGTACCTATCCCTTACAAGGATTTAGTACTATTGCATTCCTATTCCTACGACATGTTTCACCGCGTGTTCGTAAATTGTTCATAACGGGAAAACGGTTGTTCATATTATTGGGGTAAATGTTGTGAATAAATTAGCTAAGTACTAATACACTTGCTGCATTATTAACTAAATTATTATCAGGTTCAGCAGTTGCCAGAACTATCATACTTCCAGCTTCCATTCATTTCGTACATGCCAAAGGTATCTCTCGACACTCGACACTCGTCAGCAGCAGTGAAGAATAAGTATTAGAATTAGTCATTAAGTTATTATAAATGGATATGATGAATTGAAATAACAAGAGAGAAACGAAATTCCTTGTTCTTGTCTGTTTCTGCAGAATAAGAGATCATCCATCATCCGTATAGTTTTCTACAAATGAATCAGATCAGAAAGTGACGTCCAGTTAGATAGTAACTTATGCTTGACCATGAACACTGCACTGCATACAGCATCTGGTCTACATAGGTAGTAAGATAACAGCTATCAGCTTAGTTGTGTGAATAGTGTCTGGATTTAAATATTAACTCCTGCCGTATGGATAATTTCCCTATCACATGTGCATACTGGATGCACACGTTTCTAAGATGAAGCAATTTCCTAGACCTAATCAGTTCCCAATAATAGAGGACGGTGCATAGGGAAAACCTCTGTTCTAGTTATAAAGACATTGACACAGTAATTGACAATTTGTGTTGCATTGGAGATTGTGACTTGTGCTTGTGACTACATATATTTATAACTGCTATTTATTCAGTGTACAGTTTCAGTTCGTCCTTCATATTTGGATCCAGTCAGTGGATATTAGACAGAGTTGTTCTTAGTTTGAAGTTTGTTTTTTCCTAGCATAATGCCACATTTAATTACATTAGCCAATATCTGCTTCCTGGCCCTTGGAATCAGTGGCCAAGGAATACCGCAACGACTCAATTTCTACAACAATACTGACGGTAGCTGTTCCAACTCTGGCCTTCTCACCACGATTCTAAAATCCGATGATACGTTAATCACGAATTCGGATGTCAATAAAGCAAATGCAATCAATCTAGTTGGAATGTAAGTGATTTTGTAGAAAAGCATGTCTTAATGCGAACTCATTGTTCAGTTTTCCATGGAAAATCTATAGTTGATCATGCTAAACCGCACGTAGTCTTTGGCACTAAAAAATATTGCTTAGGTTCTGTGTAGACTTAGGCAAGTGGGTCAAACTTCTTGCATGCTGTAATATGACACTTTAGCTCCAAACCAAATGTGTGTGTTAATTGGATTTCAGGTGGAGAATATACGAGGAAATCGGTAATGAAACAGGGGATGAGTTGTTCTATTCCAAGGACGAGAGGACATGCAACAAACGAGAGGAAGGTCACTCGTACACCAAGGCAGAGATGTTTGGCGGCTTGTATCAGACGGAGAGAGAAATCACTTTCTTCACAGAAGAAAGGTTCGGTGGAATCAAGTACGTTTCTCCGATAGACGCTCTCGCATGGGACTTCCAGCAACCCATCTCCGTTCAGTCTTTCTTGTTCACCGGAACGCACAAATGGACCGTTTATGATAACACCAACTTCACCGGAATCGCCACTTGTTTCAGCCCAGATATGAGTAAACTGAACCAGTATGGAGAGGGCATTACGTATATTCTTGAAGCTCGGATTACTGTCGGATCTGTCAAGGAAGGCTGTGCAGGGGAAGATGGCAGCTCCAGGGTTGGTCGGCCCACGGCTACTTTTGTCCTCATTGTTTCAGCACTACTTCTTTCCAAATGAATTTGTGTTTATAATGTACATCCAACTTCGTCAAGTCATGGAATTCATGGTATTATACGTATTAAATAAATCACCTTACACTCTGCTAAGAAATCACAAAAGGAGCAAGGGGTTTGGAGCCAAAAATCTAAATTCACAGGCAATACTCTAATCTAATCTAAGTGTTAAGTTAGTTCCATCTTTCAACCTACACACATAACTACACCACACACAAAAAAGCTCGTTGAAATTTCAGATTGACCAATGAGGAGACGAAGAAAACCGGACGCATAAATAAATCCACAACTGTTGTTCATTTTCTAATCCGGTACACAACAATTTGAACCTAATCATACACGTGATCAAATTCACACTTTTAGTATTAACGAGTGGAACATGTTCTGTTCAGCGGGGTATTTTTGCTTTTTCAGCGGGGTGTTTAATTGGTAGCCGTTGCTTAATAGTGTAGTTTTACAAATCGTGGAGTGTTTATATTTTTCAATTATTCAATAATAGTTTCCGACTGAAAGCGACTGAAAGCGACTGAACTGTCTGATCAACTGAAAGCACGTGTACCGAAGACACAATGTTTTCAATTGAACGCTTTCAAAACTAATTAAGGACTGCAATGAATATTCCGACCCGACGGCTACAACTGCCAAATAAATGCGTATATGCACAAATAAGAGCCCTTGCGTTGACATGGATTCTGGACATTGACTAAAGCCCTAGTCCGCATAGCGAATAAAGGAAGTATTAGGGAAAAACCGAATTTTTCGCTAGTAGAAAACAGCAGAGGAAAACTCGTCTGAAATAGCTAACGTGTAATTCGATTTCGGTAGTGGAGACTGTTGGTGTTAAATATTTGATGGGAATCAAAATCATAGAAACTAATTGCAAGTAAAAATAATATTCAAAGCTCAATTAGTGTTGCTGGACAATTCATGATAAATTGTATAATTCAGTTATCAGCAATTGAAAATGCAATAAGAATACTTACAATTGCTGATCTTTACGCTACCGCTACAATCTTCCACATATGATTTTATTTCTGCAAAATTGCCGTAATCTCAATAGTTTCCTAAAATAGGGCATAATATCGACATCGGCACAATGCCAATCCTAAAAAAAATACATTTTCGTTATACTACGTAAATACAGTAGTACGCTACTTACATTACCGGTAGAATGATTAAAACGTAATGAAGTTGTTTCCAGTTGATATGGAAAGCTACAGTTTGTGGCACGTAGTACACTGAAGAATTCCTTAAGGTACCTATAGATTACTCCAGGTTTCTATTGCTCAACATTTCTATTATTTAGAAAAAAGCGTTATAAAATTCCACAAAATATACATGATTGCTTACCTAAAAGTGTAAATCTATAAATCACAAATTCATATAAATAAGTATAGTTAAAATAAGTAAACTAAAAGTGGCAGGATAGCGACACGCGCGTGAGCTGTCAGGCCCAACACATCCTTCTCTGACGGATCCCACTATGGTCTGAGTCTCAAGTTTGTACGTAATGCCCTCTCCAAACTGGTTCAAATTATCGGGATTTGGGCGAAAACAAGTGGCCAATCCAGTGAAACTAGTATTCTCATAAACGGTCCACTTGTGCGTTCCAGTAAACAGCCAGGACTGAATCAAGATTGGATTCTCGAATTCCAATTCACCTGAAGCTGGAGAATCATATTTAATTCCGCCAAACTTCGGCTCCGTGAAGAAACTGATTTCTTTCTCCGTCTGATAAGAACCGCCGAACATTTCAGCCTTGGCGTACAAGTGGCCGTCCTTCCTTTTGCTGCATGTCGTCTCGTCCATGGAATAGTAAAGGTCGTTCCGTATTTCTGTGCCAACTTGCTCGTATATTCTCCACCTGAAAGGAGTCAAGAATGATTTTGAGTTTAAGTGCCTTTGAACCTATTTGTTACAGCATCCGAGAAGTTTGAGCCGCTCGTCCGAACAGAGCCGAGCACTGATTTGCATTGTTTAAGCAGGTTACAATATAAACGGAAATTGTTTATAATGAAGTTCGAAAGTTTATACGGCTTCGCTATGCTTAGTTGTATTTTAGAACAATAAGTCAAACGCAGAATCAAAACTTCAGACCACACAGTATATAGAAGACTGGAGAGGAACAATCAATGCCCGTAATGGTTCCACTTCGAGTTTTTTGATGGAGTGATGCGCGGGCGAGGTTGAGTTTTGCCAGGATATTTTAAAAATTCGAAAATTCGCCCTTAACAAGCACAGGCGATGTTTTCTAAAGTATGATTGAATCGATAGGAGCTTACAGAACTCAGAGTTCACATGAAACGCCAAACTTACATGCCAACCAGATTTATTGCATTTGCTTTGATGGCTTCGGGATTGATGAGTAAGTTTTCATCTGATTTGACAATCCTGGTGAGAAGACGGTCGTACATGCAGGAAACCCGCGTACTGTAGTAGAAATTCAGGCGCTGAGGCAGTCCTTGTCCACTGATCCCAATTGTCAAGCAACACAAACTTACTAGCGTAGTGAAATACGACATTAATGAGGAACTTCAAAGCAATCAGCACTTGAACAGATGATTTTGACACTGGTATTACATGTACAATGTATATTGGGGATCGGATTCAACAATATTATTAACTAGTAACTACAACAATTATCATTAACGATATGGTACGATCAAATTAAGGATTTCGTTAACAACACAACACAAACGTGCTTTGTGCTTCTGCTTGGCTTGAACATGAGCTAGCCCATCGACTACTCAGAACCATATGATACATTATACATCCGTGCCGTAGTGTTACATAGCCTAAGTTCAACTAATCTACATATATGTATTCGACACCATAACTGTTCTCCGGCGGACGACGACGAGGTCTGACTGACGCTATTAATAGATCAGAATTACATAGAAGCTAGAAGCTAGTCTGAGACTAGCTTTCTACAGTATGTGAATAGTCTGAGACTAGCTTCTGTCTGGTTTGCTCTTCTTGTTCTGTTGCTAAATACTATCATCCATCGATCGAAACCTCTAATGATAATAATGTTAAAGACTTTCTACATATTATAGTAGACATGGAACAGCACGCACCAATTTATCGATTTCAAGGTATACTGACTGACCTTTACGCTATTGGTACACTACTAGTCATGAATTCACACGGACAAAGTTCCACATTCAAAATGAATTTATCAATAAATAGTTCTTAAAGGATTCTAATTTCTAATAGCCAGAACACACGTGCCAAGAACATAGCAAAAACTTAGAAATTAGAAATGGACGGTAACACACAGCGGAGGTCTTGTCCAAAAGTCGAATATTCGATTCCATATTAGATTCCATGACCTAATTAAACCTAACCCACTACCGAATCCAACAAAACCGGGGGTCTACGCCTCCGGCGGGGGACACAACAAGAGATGTTTCCCCTAACCTAACCTGACAAAATTATTTGAACACCACAATAAATGAATCAGTATACAGTAATGTTTATTTTTTGCAGGTTTCTTGTTGTTGGTATATTAATTTTGGCATTCGGTCAAATTGCTGTTCGATAAAAAATACCAGTCGATAAGACTGGAATCCGGTAATAAAGATTCGGTAAAATGTAATCCAGTAATATGAATTCGGTAAAGTCACCGGTCACGATGGCTACTATTTAAACTTAAAATCATTCATAAAGCTCTATTGATGTCCCTGTCTCAATGCATGGGGTAAAATCCAAACATAACACACCAAATATGTGTTCAAGAGAAGCATGCTGACGACTTAAGAAACATCTTGTACTTGCAAAAAAACGTATAAAAAAAGTTTGTTTGTTTACTATCTATTTATATACACACTAAAGAAGTACTTTATAAATTTTATTTACACATTACTTATTGTTAACAAGGCAAAAGGCACACCCATATACTACCTTGTTCTATAAATAAACAAATCTCTTTGTCCACCAAGGCTTCGTGAAAGTCACCTTGTCTAGATTATGCTAAGTATTTCCAGAAGCTGATAAGTATTCATTATAGTCATATTTAATTTACAAGCTGCATTATTTTCAGGATTCTTGAATCTCTTGTGACGTTGAAAAGCCTGAATTGTCTTGATCGTGAGTATAGGAAAGAACCGTCATTTTTAGGGAAGTTTTAGTCGAAGTGGAAATCGGAGCAGCGCTGTTGGTGGCCTCCACGTTTTTCTGCTTAGCCACGACATCACAACCCAATCTGACAGAGCCCACGACAAAATCTTCTTCAAAATAAGTCCATCCAAATCCTTGGTCCACTACGTAAGGGCTCACTGCAAGACAACTGCTGTTTCCACTGTAACCAAGACCTTCAAACACGGTGTAGCTCTCCAATCCCGTGAACAGAATGGCCTTGAACGTAGAAGGCTGAGAAAAGCTTTCTTCTGCTTCTGTGACCAGCACCACACCCTCACTAGTCATATCCGTTTTGATAAACAAAATGGCGGATTCGTCTAGATCCGTGGGAAGGAGCTTTGTTGCTGACACCAAGTCCTGTGCACCTGCTTCCCAACTGAAACAAGAACCTCCATAGTTGGACCCGCCGAGGTAGCCATTAGTGTCATCAAGTCTCCATCTTGGTATTCAAAACGAAATATATATTATTTATAAAGCCGTGAGTAAGTATTATGGAGGAGCAGATGAATTTCATTGCCTAAATTAAATCCGTCCAATAATTAGGTGATAAACGGTTTGGCCGTATATCATGTACTTTACTAGTAATAGGGTCTTGGGTAAATACGTCAAATGATTACGTGGCAGCCTACGTATCAATCCTTATCTCAATTATGGTGAGTTTTTACCGAAGCACGCTAATATAGCTAAGCTAATAATAGCCAAAGCCAAAATAGCTAAACAATAATACCTAGCTAAAATAATAGTAGCTAAATAGCAAAAATAGCTAAAAAAAAAGAGCCAAACTAATAATTATAAAAAAAAATTAACCACTGTAAGCACATAGAGATACTACATTGAGCTACGGAACCAGGACTGGCATAGGAGGTGGCATAGCTATGTGGTTGTGGTCAGTGGACCCAACCTTACCTTTTGCCGTCTTATAGACCACTAATAATAGCTAAACAAATAAAATAATGTCTAAAACAATAATAGTTAACCAGTTATAATAAGGACTCTAGCTAAACCCTAGTAAAACTAGCTAATAGTTTGTATACATAAGACATAAGTGTAAAAACTTATAACGTAAAAAATTCGGCAATTTGAACCAGGATCCCATCCTAAGTTGCATACAATTAACAGAAACTAATCCAACTCAGATGTTTAACTATTTGTGTACTGTTTAGCTATTATTATTTTAGCTAAGTATTATTAAGTTATTTTGGCTTTAGCTAAGTTTTATTAAGTTATTTTGGCTTTAGCTAAGTTTTATTAAGTTATTTTGGCTTTAGCTATTAGTAGTTTAGCTGTAATGGCATGGAAGGAGTTTTCACGATTAATAAGTACTCAAATATGTATTCGGAAATATGCTTCAAATGCCTAATAGAGTACAATACTAATTCAAATACAAAGATTAGTCTAACTTACACTCCTCTCCATTTAACGGAAGTAATTTTGTCACTGTCCAAGAGTGTTGACAAATTTTGTACACTGTCAAGAGTATAAACATTTGTATCGAAACATCCGGTCTTCTCGAAAAACTGGAAATACTGTGGATAAAGTGCGACGCTGCAGTTGATTGAGACCAAAAGGAGCACAAATGTCCATAAAAGCAATCCTTCCGTCATTGTGCTCGATTTAGCAGAAGCTGGAAGCAGTTTTCTTCAGTGAGTATTCACCAGAGGGAAGCTTCGCAATGGTTATCTCTGCACCAATTCAAATGGTTTTATATGTAAAGCCGACATATTACGTATGCATACTTGTCTGACTAACTTCGTTTTACAGGCGTCACTTTTAACAGGATGTCTGATAACGTAGTAATATGACAATATCCAATTAAATCGACACGCGCGTCCAGATAAAAACAGTCAGAGGATCCGGCTACATCCGTGTCGCCCAAGTTCCAAAGTTATAAGTGAATTTTTTTATTGTTTCCTTGTATTCAGGCTTCCAAGTGATATTGACTGACGCAAATAGATGATAAGCAAGATGGGTCATCCCCGAATGAGTAAATGCACCAATAAATGCTACATTTTACTATCCTATTTAAACTTGGAACCGTGATTCGGTTACTCCATTCCTTGCCTGAACTTGTTGAGCTCCACTTAATCGTTTTAGTGATCAGAAATCCAAATGGTTCGATTAACGCTTACATTAGTCAGCCTCTGCTTCCTTTCCACTGAAATCAAAGGACAGAATGGGAAACTGCAAACTCTCTATTTCCACAACAATCACCCCATCTCCTGTTTGAACCTTGAGCCACTAACCACAATTATATGGACGAACGATACTTTGGACACCGATTCCGCTGTGCTGAGTGCAACCTCTCACAATTTTATTGGAATGTAAGTTAGCTCCTTTCCCTGGAGGTCCTTAATTTGATTGATATTTCAATCCCATAGTCTTTTACGGTTCTATTTCAATGTATTTTCAACGTCATCTAAACTCTGACTTCTAGTACATACATAGGTGTTCATATAGCAATTACTAATTTCAGGTGGGGTGTAATGCAGACTCAAGGGAACACGGCAACTACCCACCTCACCTACTCCAACGGCGATGTGGCCTTTCCTGACTGTTATAGGAAAGAGGCTGGGCATACGTACACAAAGGCTCAGACCTATGGTGGCCGTTACCAGACCGAACCGGAGATTAGCTTCTACGTTGCCAAGAGCTTCGACGGACCCAAGTTCACGGCTACGAACACAACGGACCTCAACCTGGCAAAGCCCGTCATGATGCTCTCCTGGCTCTTCACAGGAAATCATTTCTGGAGCATCTATGACAATGTCAGCTTCACTGGGAATCTCACTTGCTTGCAACCTAGTAGTGCGAACTTGAACCAGTTTGGTGAAGGGATTAGCTACAGTTTAAATGCAAAAATTCAAGTCGGCTCAGTCAAATTGGGCTGCGACGGCCTAGGCGACGACAATAATTCGAGTGCGGGACGCGTGGTTGCTACTTTTCTATTTATTGCATCGGCCTTACTAATCCACTATCAATACTAACTAATACAATGTTCGTAAATACAATAAATAAGCTAACATATAATACAGTGATATCAACTATCGATGACGCTGCTAAACACATCTGATGTGTTAAGCAAGGATATTTTGTGCCTATGTCCTGAGATTCTTTGTATTTAGTACTGAAATTTCGTTTCATGTTCGAATTTTTAACTCAATAAAACAATATAAATATAAATTTTTGATTTTCTCATCGCCTTAATTTAAGTTTAAAACGTCAACAAGGGATATTCAGTAGCGGGTAGAAGCAATCAGCGGGATGAAACCTGTACGATACTTTCACTGTGTTTTTAATTTGTAGCCCAAATAATTTCTCCTGCCGAGCCTATTTCAATAAAATAATAAATCTGTTAATTTTAGCAAAACATTTTAACGCCTAACCTGTTCTTGGCTGCTACATCACTACACTACAACTCGTTAATTTGACAAGTCTTTTTCAAGTCCCATCTAAGCTCGTCTTCAGAGCAATGAGCAAATACGGCAGCGTGAGAATAATAATTGGCGCCTCTGATCTCGAACTACACTGTACCTTGGATAATACGCATGCAGAAGAAGGGAATAAAGACAGAGACCGTGGACACCAAAGATTTATTAAATTAAAGGCTTCTTTATTCAAAACTCAAAGCAACAACCTACTTTCCTTCAAATTCTGAATGTATGAATAATTTAATATTTGTGTGGATGAATAACTGAAACATCCAAATCTCTTCTTGACACTCAGCACGAGTATGACTCAGTTATTGAGATCTCTGGCTGCAGAAGTACAACTTGGGATGCTTGTAGGTAGGTGTGATTAGGACTAGCTGGCCCAAGCATCAGTGCCAAGCACTGCTCGGTGTAGCTGAACTGGTTTACAACTTGCAAGCAAATATGTACCTTTAACGCGTTTTAAGTCGTCATTACTGAATTTAGAACAATCAAACAGTAGCCGAATGAAAACTTTGACAGAAAGAAAGATACATGCCTATCAGATTATCAGATTGTGGTTGACTTAAATAATGGTTACATTTACATTTACTTTTTGGATAAGCTGCATTTCCTTGCTACGCTGTTACGGTGACTCCCACTCTCTATTGCTACAAAGTTCTTATCGACTCAATTGTGGAAATTGATTTTTACAAAAAATTCTGTAACTCGGAAATGTGTATAGGCGTAAGTGTATTTATTCTCATGCCAACCTCTGCAGTCGACGTGACTGGCTTTTGAAATTGTGTCAACTAACAAAAGTTATTGGAATCTGAATCTGGAAGAAGTCGTGCCCACATCACACCGGGTTGGGATGTATTTAATACATGTTTGTCCCGTCCCGAAGCCTACGTTACAACTTCGGACAGATAGACATATACAGTAGACCACAGAATCATTAGCGTCGGTATAGTAGGTGATAGGAATCGGAAGCGTAGGTTGAGGCTGTGGTGCGTGTGCTCAGTTGTACTTTTGTTTCGTCTTGAATCCTAAATGTCTTGTTAAGGAGAGGTTTGTTAAGAGGCGGATCTGAGAAGATCAGTTGTAAAAGTGGAGATTTTCATTTTAATTTGAAAAGTTTTCCTCTCCTAATCTTCTGATGGAGAAAGTTCATTAGGTTAGAGAGCATAAGCTCCTCATTAAACTCTTATGGGAGAACAAGGGAGCTGGAGACCCAAGCAAAACTTGTCTCTTCGTCTCTCAATTATTCCATTACCTTACTAATTAAAGAGATCCGAACAGATTTCATTCCGAGTCAGGCATAGGAACTCCAGCACATGTGTTACAGCACTGTAGCAAGACCAGGACAATCTGACGCACCATTCAGAGCTTACATTGACGGTACAGAGTTTATCCATCTGTCTAAGTCTTTAGCTTCATGAGAGCATCTTACAAGTTCTGGTGTTGCGATGGTTTTGAATATTTTTAGTCAAGATATGTCTGGAGAAATATTTCAAAAGTATTGTTTGTAAGCAGCAATATTTACAATTAAGGTCTCAATAAAGCCTGAAGATTCGTATTGGTCAGCTGTTGATAAATAAATATATTGATAACTATACCGATCCTTACCTTGCGCTGCAACATGTAATCAGGACTGTAATGACCACAGGGAAGACTATTCCTTGTTTCACACATTTAGTAATTCCAAGCCCCCCTTGTGCAGGACAATAAAACCAGTAATCCGGCTAGTAAAGGGCATCTCGAATCCTAGCTTCCTGTAGTCGCAAACCATGGCAATGCCTCCCTCCTCGCAATGAAAAAAACCATTATTCCAGCTCTATAGTCACCAAATCTGTTTTTAGGGAATTATTGCCTGGTTTCCTGTTAAACTTGTTAGCTTATCAGTTTTATGCGATTCATATGAGCAATGCTTGAATTCCAGTTTTGCAATATTACAAGTATGAACGGTTTGCATGATAGGAAGATACTTTTACGCGCTTTCACGCTAGATTCGAGCGAAGAAGAATTTAGAGCGATACTTGAAGCCTTGAAGCGAGTCCCAGCTCCCGAATGTTAGCTGAGCTATCAAGATGAATCGCAATGAGCGTTCGCTAATGCTAATGAGCGTTCACAAATGCTACCCCATGCCCATCTATACTACGTTACATACGTGATAACGTTCCTGGGGTATAACCTTTTTGTACAACCCTGTCTGTCACATATTTCCATTAAGTACCCTGGTCTTTGCTTGCGATATTACTGGAGGTAAGGAAAGTTCAACAGCGCAGAGCTGTTTGAGCTAAAAAAAAATATTTGGAAAATTCACCATACAATTAAAATTATTACTGATTTTTTGTGCTTAAATCCACGTTATGTTCAAAGTATTTATGTTCATAATAACCAGAAGTGTAATTATTTCAGATGCATGCCGTGTCCTTTTAAGTTATTCCTATTCCCAAATGAAAAGCCGGTCTTGACAAGAGGAAATGAGTGATTAGGTGTAATTTCTGTCCTTCCTTTGAGTGGGGCATAAACTCATCCTGAATCTGAATGCGGGATTCAGTTCACATGAAAATCTGAACAGAAATTAATCAAGCCCAGTCAATAGCCAGTGCGTTCGCCACACTGGGAGTTGTTTGTATATTCTAGAACGGCTTAGAGAAGAAATACACACTTTGTATCTGTCTGTTAAAAAGTTTTACTGTTCCGGTTCGACAGTTTGGTTGAGATTGGATGTAATGAATGTAATCAAATTAGGGTGTTAGTGGATTACGGAGGATGATGAAAGGGAGGCGGAATTCATTTTTAGTTTTGGTTATTCTGAATTGGGCTCAATTCAATTATAAAGAAAAATAAATTGAAAAGTGTGAAAGCAGCTCAGGGTTGGCTTTTTGGGAAGATTGATTCGTCCGTGTTGTTCAGAATACTGAATTCTTTAGGGACCACGCCACTCGGCTATTTACTGAAACGGAAAGAGTTATCAGCATTAACACGAATTAGAATATTCTCTCAAAATCCTTGTACAGCTCTCGTGCGTTAATACTGGACAAAATCATGTTAGCAGCAGGGCTGAGAACTCATTCCGTTTTCACACTTTCACTCACGGACGGAAATGCGTGAAGAAAATTATTCAAATAATTCAAAAATTGGTCACCTTAGCTTCTCGGTGTTTGAACAAAACAAACTAAGACCAACTCCAAAAGTTAGATGCGCTCCTAACATTTCGGGCTAAGAATAAGATGTGCAATTTGACAAATCTTCCAAGATGAGATGTAACTTGGCCTAATTTCTCATGTGCATTCAACGGCGTTGAATTTCGTCCTCCTCCAGGGCCAGGCAACAAATTTGTAGTCCCGTCATTAAATATTTCAAATCGGTTTGCAGTGAAAAACTAGTTTTGGAAACTTAGGTTTCTTAGTGATTTGGCTTCGTAACAATTCCTACAATTTGGTTTACAATTCACTCTTCTTTTGATGAGCCAAGAATTAATCATATAATGCCACGTTAGGTTTCGTACCAGACATATTTAGAATATGTGCATATTCCGTTAACCTCATGGGTGTTTGTAAACTTTCTCCGTATGGGCTAACAGTTGCAGTACCGGCGTGCACCTTTTAGCTCAACTCATATAGGTATTTATTTTGGCATTTCAATATTCCTATAGGTATCTATTCATATATTTATGCATCTATTTACTATCCCATGAGCTTGTATTTTCGATAGGGTTTAGATAATTTCAGCGTTCATATTTCCTTGGCACGTAATTAAAGCCCATGGCGCTTGTAATTCTGCGTGGGCTTCTAAATCGGTAAATAGGGTAAAGAGAATTAGGCTTCCAGACATTATTGGTCGGATGGGAAGCCGGACGAGGAGTATTGCGAAGGTTAGTTGATGATTTCCGCTGGGCTGAAGTGTAAAAGTGGATGTCCCTCGGGAGGCCTTACTCAAGTATCATCTGCTCTTCTTCACATCTCGCCCAGGTCCACACCACACTTTCACCCCAACGGCGAAGACGGACACTCGCCCTTCCAGATCTGGTTTACGATACAGCACACGTCTTTCCGCAGTTCGGTTCTCTGTGCATAATGCACGAATGGAGGGTGAATTCCGTCTGCCTTTACGGCTGAACATTCCAGTCGGCTTCTGCACTCAAACTTCTGTTACAGTTGACAGCTAGTTCAATGCACAATTTTAACGTAAGCTTACAAATTGTACACGGAAAGTAAGCATTAAATACTTGTATTTTGAAATCGTAAACTAGGCTATTAGCGTACTTACGGAATTTAGATACCATAATTTGGTGGGCGAAGAAATAGTGTAAATGAAGCATTTGAAAATATATTCTGGCCCTGTTTGTTACATAGAGTAAGCCAAATAAAAAAAAGCCGTAATAATATTCCGTGGGTCAATCTGCCAGTATTTTGGGATATCCAGCTTCCTGACATGACGGAGAATTTTCATTTTAAATTATTTTCTCCATACTAGATCCAGATCTAGTGCTAGACTTTCACCCTCCGTGTCTGTCTTATATTGAATTGAAACTAGGGTGTAAAACTAAAACTGAGTTTTTCCAAACTCATAAAATGCACCAGTTGAGTTTTTCAAGACCAGGATGAAATCTATGTAGCACGAGGGACAGCCACTTTCTCTTTTATTTAATAGCCAAATACATAGAACGCGGAACGTCCGTTTCTGTGCTCACGAGGGAATCCGAATATTACTTTCTGACCACGTTTTAACCAAACCCCAATGATTGAATTGGGCGTATTTTATTGCACAGGTATGACTAATACTGCAGTGTACTCAGCAATAGCATATTACCACACGTCTACCGTTATAAGAAAGGCAAAGCTTGGCACAGTGCATGAACTTAATATTTTGAAACCATGTGTTGTAAAATATGGATTTTCATAATTGTATTTTGTATTTGAAATACAAGTATTTGAGTAAATTGTACCCATATTTACCCTATCAGGCACCGAAATAGTTTCCATTAAAAATCACATTTCATTTTGCATCTGTTCTCAAAGGTGTCTGTTTTAAGGGTTGTCGTTATTACGTGATTATTTTACGACTGAATGCATGTACCTACTACGTAGGCTTGACTATCGTATTTCAAATAAACAAAATCGCTATATTTTGTGCTATGATCGCAAACTCAGTTTTAAATAAATGTACTATTTTGTAATTTAGCCTAAAGCGCTATATTTTTGGTATTGCATTAAGTAGCTTTAGATTTAGATTAGATTAGATTTAGTAGATCCGAATACAAGAATTTTGAAATACTTTTAAGAAATGTTTTGTCCAGTCCTGAAGAAAGGGTACTGCGTTTATATTTTGGTTAAATCACCTGTTTTATATCAACCTAAGTACCTATGTAGTAGTTCAACTATGATTTCCGTGAGTCCGGTGATTGATGCATAAGGGATAAGCAATATAGTTTTTATTTAACATGTAAACTTGTTAATTGCTCGATGGGTTTCACTAGTAGTACTTTATTTGCTCTGGTAAAATAAAAAAATAATTGTAGAATATATTAATATTTTTAAAAGCTAAATATATTATTGAATTTTGATCTACCGTCCACCGTCATTATTTCGTTGTGGTGGAGGAAGGTAGCCCTGCTCTGGCTCACCGCCCTTCCTGTCGTTCAGCGCAACTTGTTCTCCACTTCCCGAATTTCCATCGTTCTCTCGCTTGTTCACGATTAAGCCCTGGTACTGGTCTGCGCGCTTCTCTTCTTCCGTTTCATTCTCTCTGTTCATCTCCTCAAAGTCATCCTGGAACACTTCAATCTTGTCCGATCCGGTTCCAGCCGCCTGAGCTTCGTCTGATGGGCCGCTCCCATAGCCACCCGCATTGGACGAAGAACCACTGGGGCCTGAAGCTGGGAATATAAGGTCAAAATAGTCTTATCCCGCAAACCACGTTAATACAGATATCTATGTATCTTCCATTTGAAAAGAGACCCAATATAATATGTACGTAATGGCAACAATATGTACTACTAGTGCTGCGCAGGACCTGGGTCCGGAGTCCAAACCCAATTCCACTCCGACCTGGCTAGAGTTCGATCTGAGAAATACTAATTTAATTTTATTTTTTTGAGCAGAAAAAGTCCAAAGTCGTGATTTTGTAGTGAAATATGGATCTGTTTTTTTCAATGTTTTCTTATTGTTTTTATCATTTGACACATTGTCGAATTCCGACTCCAACTCCGGTGCAGGAATCGTCGATCCGACTTTGACTCCGAAGTCGGATCTGTGCCGCACTAATGCGAAGTAGGATCTGACTTTTTTTTGCTTATTTATATGTGGTGTAGCTACAAAGCACTGGTTATTCTCAAATTGTTACCGCTTGATGGAGCCCCATATCCGCCTGAAGGACCTGCGTCTGGTCCCCCGTAGCCACCTGAAGCTGGAGCTGGACCCGAAGGGGCGCCATATCCAGAAGCCGGTGCTCCGTATCCGCCTGAACTCTTGGGCTCTTCTTGCTGCTGGGCAGGCGCTGAAGGGAGCGTTAGGAAATTGGGGAAGGGCAGGAAGTGGGGTTGGGGCTGATGGAAGAATATGGGTTGGGCTGGAGGGGCAAAGAAGCTATTGAAGAACGGTTGATGTGTGTAGAAGTTATTGAATACTGAAAAGACAAACGACACATTAACCTAAACCATGGATCCTTGGATGATATTGTTCGCGGCGAGTCTTGTATGTAGATCTGTTAGTAAACGATGCCATATTTTAAAAGATGTCGTTTGCACACGCGCGTGGAGCATTATACATATTTCCGATGCTTCTGCTTATAATTGAAACTCAAAGTATGGACAAAATCTTACGTAGTGGTTGATGAAAAACGGGATTAGCAAATCCATGAATGAAGGGAGACGCTGCACTGGTAATGGGTTCCCCGTAAAATGGCAGGAAGCCTCCGTGACAAGCGGCTACGAGGAAACTCAGGACAATAGTCGACAGCATGATGCGTCACTTTATGAGCAAACTAATCCGCTGCGGGCTAAGTCTGTTGGAAGAGTGAACCCTGTCTATCCCGAATACAGGCGGTTATAAAGGAAAGAACCACTATCGCTTCTTATTAAATGGAAGCTTGAATAAAATACTGTAAGTGAAGTCAAAGGGTAATGTATTGTGGTGCGTTGAGTGCAGCAGCAAGAGTCCTGACATGACCCTGAGCCACGTAATGCAATGAAGCCGCTCCTTTTAACTCCTAACACAGATTTTTTGGGGTGAATATGCAACATTTGTTTTCATGCAGGATTAGGTAAGTCGAGATGTTGTAGGAGGCTTTTCATTATCATTCATAATTAATTGCAGTATGGTCTTACTTTTGCTTGGGCCTTGCTCTACCTCACAAACACTCCAAAATCCACATGTTAAGGTGAGAATCCAACTTCAATTTCAGGAATACTGTATGTATGTACTTCTACCTGATTCTGCAGGTTTTCAATTATTTTATTATGCGTATCAATCGTAGAGGCTCTGTATTCAAACTCACGTTTTAATTCAGTTCTAGAATATAGAAGATGGACTATAATACCCTGACTCACGCTTACGCATACCAATTGTATAATCTTCTTAATCATGCTTTTCAGTTCTTTCTGATAGTGGCTTTACTCTAGCCTTAACCTAATAGCTAATAACTTAAAAACCAATACAAAACAATGTTGGGCTTACCGATTCCAGTGAATATCCATTGTCGAGTGGACGTTGTTACTATAAGCATTCATAACCGAAACCGAGTGTTCGTTTGGTGGAGGCAATCTGAAAAAAGTAAAAAATTAATCCATTCGACACAGCGGTGAATTCATGTTTAGATAACATTTTGGATAATAAAATAAATAATCCCTGGGATTTGGTATATTTATAATTTTATTGAAACCAATTCATAAATATTTGAAAAAGTGCTACAAAACCCTATTGTACATTTAAGACACCCTAGATTATTAGTAAAATATTTAGAATAACTAATGATAACTTAATTACATGATACATTTCTGCATATAAATCTTTGAAATCACCAATCAGCATAACAGCACACTACGTCAAATGTTGCGTAGTAAACCTGCATTGGTGTTAAGTTGAATGCTACTTACAACGCTATGAAGATGATATGAACTGAAATTAAATCCAATCCTTTCCGTACTGAAATTGTCTGATTTCAGTAACATAAAGCAAAGGGCTTAAGCTACGCAAGCCACTTAGCCCTCCCGTGCGTTGATGCAACGGAAACTAAAAGTGATGACTGATGACTGAAGCATTATGAGATATGAGACTTGTAAACTCGTAAACTCGCCCTGTGCCGTATTGCCCAATAGTCTCAACTTCCAACTAAACTTACCTGACTTCTTTTTTTCTGCATAATCTTACCATTTTTTGAATTCTAATTTAAGGTTACAAATGTCAGACGTCGAGTATGAATGAATATATTTGAAACTAATTGCTCTGCCATGCCAACCAGCCGCCAAGCAAGCGTCAGATGAGCGGCCTCAATACTCACGTATTCTGCTTTTGAGCCCAAGAGTGTGCATAATAAATAAGCTGAGGTGCGGAGAAGGGTTATTAGTGGATGCGTCTTCATTTCTTATTATGCCCATTTCCAAATCTCTGCTTTGTACTCCATACTTTTACTTTCAGAACTCACAACAGCAACCTGCAGGTTTGGAATAGTTTGCACGCATGGTTTTCGTCTACAGCACAGAGTCTGTCTCATCAATTTCACGACTTTTTAACATGTTCAATTAGCAGGTGGCATGCTTAGCTTAAACAGACAAACTCACGATTTACTTTGAAGCGGAATCTCGAACCTCCATTATTACCTGCCCATTAAGAAGTGTGAATACATATGTCAGAAAAATCAACATTTCAAATAAAAATTAATAACGGGCTAATACTTGTAATGCCTCTCAATGACTTGCATAAGAAATATTGTTGATAAGTTAACTTTTCTAATACCTGCTGCCTTGCTGGTAATTACGACGGCGGTAGTTCCATTAATTTCCGGCCTTTTTGATAAACCCTGTCTCCGGCTCAACAAATATTATCAAAGCCGGAAATTCTTGGAATGGTAAACTGCTTGATGGAGTCTTGCCAGTTTATATAGGTAATGTTTCTTTTTTACATTGACCCTAATCTAGGAATTTGATCCTAAAATATATTTGCAACCTAAATGATTTCAAAAGGCCTACATTTAAAAAATCATTCGGTTTTGCATGCTGGACATAATTCTGAAAAGTATATATGGACCAGTAGAATTAATACGTACACAAGCCAAAATCCAGCTCACCGTCGACCTAAAAATGAATACATTCTGTATCTGTAGGTAGTTCAAGGTCCTAATGCCGGCGAACCTAATGCCGTAGGGACCTAATGCCGATGAACCTATAGCAGTGTGGGTGGACACAATGCCGTTGCAAGTATAATACACGGATCACCGAATGCCGTTGCTTACACATTCTTCCTAATGCAGCTATATGCTCATTTGATTTCAAATACTTTGACTCTATGCAAATGTAAATACATGCTTGTTTGCAGACAGAGCTTTGAGATATGAGTTCCACCGTTGTTCAGCCGATGTAGAATATCAAACTTTTCACTAATACACAATGTTTGATGTAATTTTTTTTCTTGAGCCAGTGAATCAGTGAAGAGATAGTAATTACTGCTAAATTAGCGTCAATGCATAGGCTCATGGAATTATGCTTATTAGCATTATATTATTACATTATATTATTACATATTATTACATGCGTAAAAGATAACAAGTTTCTAGCGATTTGGACCTTTTACTTTTTTATTTTTGGCATTGAATTTAACACAAGTTTAAGCATAATTTATTCCGTTGGCTTTTGCTTACCAGTCAGATAATGCTAAATCCACGTTTTTGCGTGTGATCCTTTACTTGTCCGAGTTTGCCATAATACGGTAAACATACTTATACTTATCTTATATATTTTCTACTCTTCATTGCGATTTTACCCTTAAACTCGCTTATGCAATACAAAATTCAATAAATCCAGTCGAAGCCACAAACGGTATCACTGTTAACAGAATCCAACAAGTGTTTCATGCTGCTAACACGTGGACCAACCAAAGTTAAAAATTATGTCCCTGATACCCAGGGTTCATCTGTCTTTCATTCCGAGCTATGCTATTCACAACGGCATTAGGTCCTTTTACTATTTTATTCAGCCGGCATAAGGTCCCCACGGCATTAGGATCATCGGCATTAGGTCCCCACGGCATTAGACCCGAGATTTCTGTAGGTAGCACAAGGGATGATATTCATCAGCGGAGTAATGGTGATTGGAATTAGGAGGAGGAATGGAAGTCGAAACAGAGATTCCAGTTAGGCACGCAGTTTTATTACGAGCCTATTGAAGTGGCATTATGGGTTATTCTGCAATAATACTATTTCCTGTGACATTAGATCCTATTTTGTACTCTGGCCACCCGAACTTTGTTTCGTTAGGCCAGATACACAGTGGCTCGGGAATGCGATGAATGTGATGTTCATTTTCATTTCATTGCACTACATTAGCCCGTCTATTACACAGCTCCATTCCATTATTGGGTGAGAGGGAGAGTTTTATTTCTTGGGCCAAGATCAAATTATACATGGGCGAGGGTGTGGACCCTGCCAAGTCTCCCGAGTCAATTTTACGGATGGACATTCATTTCCTAAGTGTGATCTCAACTCCAACTCGACCGGAGCTACAGAGGCACACACACGTTAGGGATAATGGACCCTCCGCAACTTAAATATGGTAAAGGAGCGTCACAACGGTCTTCCGTTACAACGTTAACTCAGCACATCCGGTTTGCGACTTTACACTTTGTATGCAAAGTTATCAACATGATGGGAGCCTACAGCTTACACAGCACCTCTTCCTTCACT
>JAQFXY010000530.1:0-24226 GCA_034693865.1 Ceratophysella sigillata | reverse complement strand
AGAGGCCAAGTCAATAGCGGCCAAGTCAATAGAGGCCAATGTAATAGAGGCCAACATACAATAGCGGCCAACCACAAAGAGGACAACTTCAATTGTTTAAAATTTTAAGGCTCAGTCACCGTATTCATATAGACCAAATACATCTAAATTATTTCGCTACAAAAAATAATACAAAGCTAAATTCAAGTAAATCAGTCCATACCTCTACATCTTTTTATATATCCATAGGTACCTATTGCTGTTTATCGGTAGAGGTATTTTAATCTGGTCCTATATGTGTATTGGCATTCTCAAGCTGAAATCTTACCGTACGATATGATATCAGGAGATATGCAACTGCAAATCTAGTAAACGGTACCTGTTACTATCTGTACTATCTATGTATCTACACGTCTACTGTGAGCATGCATTTTCATCTGGAATTTTCGCTGGACGACCTGCTCACCGAATACGGTGACTGAGCCTTAAAATTTTAAACAATTGTAGTTGGCCTCTATTGTTGTTGGCCGCTATTGTATGTTCGCCTCTATTACATTGGCCTCTATTGACTTGGCCGCTATTGACTTGGCCTTTTTTGTTTTGGCCGCTTTGACGTGCTAACAGTTCAGATATATGGGCTAGTACCACTCACTCCAGTTTACATAAAATACCAAGATTCACAGAGATACACCGTGCACATGCTACAGTGAAGGCCAGACGTACACGTGAGTCTTCGTGTTCTAACCAATATTACAGTTACCCAAATAAACAGTTTAGCAAATCTCGGCTTCCTAATCAAAGTTCCGTTTCCAGACATGTGTCTACACAGATCCATCACATAGGAACCACAACAATGAGACTCAATACTGCAATAGGAGCTACTATCCTGATTGTAACTCGCTAAAATCTGAACTGACCCAAGTTGAACAGAAGAAAAGTATACTTAATGCTTCTCAGGAAAACTCAGCTTATGATCAAACAGTTTCTATGGAAAGTGGCTCATTTTGACGTAATTCGATTTACACTATTAGGAAATACATGAATAAGAATACAAATACATGCAAATACAAACACAACCTATGGATTTTGCAGTGAGTTATTCTGAGAATCGCAACATATGAGTTACATAGTGATTTTGATGTATAATTTTTGAGAATTTAACATAAAACTCTTATGAATGGTGACTTTACTCTTTGGTATATACCATCACTTATGAATGACTAATTTAATTTAAATTAAAGGGAAATCATACGTAATATGTTAGAAAACTACTGAGAGCGTAGAAATCTTCAAAGAAAAGAACATAATGAAAGTGTAATTAAATAATTATCTCCTTAGTGCGTCGTAAGGAGGAACTGATTACTTTTAAATACCAGTTAAATGTCATTGGAAAACTTAATGCAGATCAAGGTAATGAAATAAGAGCCAAATTCTGACTCAGACCGCGTTCTGACGTAAAATAAAGTTCTTGGAGTTGGAGTTGGGAAACTTATTTTCTTCCAGTTTACATTTGGCCTTTTGCTCAGCCATTAAAAATGTACACGAAGCCGAAGAAGAATCTCACCTGCATCAGCGCCACTCCGAGAGCCGACCCAGCAACAATGTATAGATTAAGATTAATAAAGGACTTGATGGCCTCTATACAACCAGTATTCCAGACTTTATCCTTAGAATCCACTTGGAGCAGAGAGGCTTTATTTATCCGAGCTTCAGGATTTATTATCTGAGGAATCAAAGCAACAGAACAGGCATAGTAATATCAGACAACGCCATATAATGCCCAAACGAATCAAAAAATGAAGCTTGGCTGAAGTGAATATACGAAGCTAGAGCTAGATTAAAACTAGTTTATTCGTTATGCATTTGAGAAGAATCCCATTCAGGCCTCTTCAACGACGCTTGAAACGATTTAGAGTTCTACATAGTAGGCTTAACAAGGATAGGCATTATCCGTGTGATCGTTCTCAATAGGGTTTACTTCCTTTCCTTGTTATTAAAGAGAGTGACACGCGAGTGTTTTCTCCCTGCCACAAAATAGATTTATTGGATGGAAAACATTTCCCTATAACCACAAGCCTCTGACTTGAATTAATGTTCAGCTTTCAGCTCAGTTTATGTATATGCAGTGCAGTTACATGGAATGGAGAGCCTAGGCTCTATGAAAAAACCAATAGACTCAAACCTAGTAGATGCACTTCAGTTCAGATGATTAAATAAAGTGGAGAGATGAGCAGGCTTACCATTTGACGCTCCTGTTGAACTCCATATCCACACATTATGTTGATCAAACCGCTCTGGAATACACATAAATAAAAGGAAACCCTGAGTATATCTCGGAAACGGAATGTAATGGTTGAAAGGAACTTTTTAGCAGAACTGAATATCGTTTTCTGATGCTCTGTAAAACTTGCAGGGTTACACAATAAACAGGAACTACGACTGAGTAGTGAGACTACGGGAGCTGCATACCTTGGTCAACTTTGAAACTAATGAAGTAATGAGGCATAAAAAATCTTGAACCTCAGGGAGAAGCAACAGAATGCAAGTAAAATATTTCCATTATTCTGTACCCAACATAAACATTTAACCTAGCCCTGCTGCGGTATGTGTGAAAATAAGGACTGCAAAAGCTGCATTTTAAAGTTTTGCAAGCAAACTACCGTAAGCTAAACACCGGATTCAGCTAACTCGACAATAGCTTCAAGGTACAGAGCAATTGGTATTTAATCGTAATCTTTAAGTAATATTACTGCTACTGGAACTATTGTGAGTAGGTGAGAATACTGCAAATATACGAAGGCTTGTCTAGCTTACGTTAATTGACGTGCTCTGAGTTTAGAATTTAGATTCGATTCTTGCAACTAAGGTAACAATATTCAAACTTACGGACATATCAGTAGCATTTTTGCAGCAAGAATAAGGCACCCCACATCTCTCAACACTGGGATTCAGCTCGGGACCCGTACAGTTGAAATACTCATTCTTGGACCAGTCTTCAAAGTTTCTGTTACTCAGACCACAGCACTTGAACTGCAAAGCATTTTACAACAAAATTGACATTAGATGACATGTAGAGCTGAGCATAACTTTAGATTGGCAATAGGAATTGTAGAGATTCTAAAAACTCACTCATAAAAATAAATAGGGAACAAAGTTCGAGACATTATAAGTAAGTATCCCGTTAATGATTATTAATTTCCGAAATGACATTAAAAGTCGACTAAACACTAAAAATCAGAGCTTCACTATATATAATGATTCAGAAGTGTTTTTCCGCAGAGTTTTCGGGCTTTGAATTAATATTCATTTCCGTAATACTGAAATCAAAATCGACGCGTGTCACGAGTGCTTCCCGGAAATCATACTTTTAGGTTCCGTTCACCTCAAAGGTTGTGCAAAATTATGACGATAACCTGAACAAATCGGAAGGGCTGAAAACGCGAAGAAAGTCCTTACCTCTTTCTGAATGAAATCAATCAAGTTTTGAAGATCTGCGTCTTCCCGATACTTCTTAATGACATTGTCTGTTAGATAACTGGACACGACACCCTCAATCTTATGTGGAACGACAAAACAGAGAATGGCAAATCCCAACTCTAACAGGAAGAATATCAACAGAGCTATGGAATACTGGAAAGAGAAACAACAATAATGAATTATTCGTAAGGAGTCCAGATTATAAGTTCATCAAAGCCATTGGGTAACGAGCAGAACACACGTGTCTCAATTCATTTGATAGACGCAGGCAGAGTTTATACTCATTATAGCTCACCAGTTTGAGTAGAAAAGTATTTTCTCGAAGAGCTCCAATACAGCCAGCGAAGCTGATTAAAAATACAAGAGCTCCTATAATGGCAATGATGAGGCCGACGTTGAAGATAACGTCAGCAACGCTATCAATGCGAACACCATCTCCGGACTGTAATTGGTCCGCCAGGGCATAAAACCCGATTCCTATGAGACCCCCTCCAACCAGCTAAAACGGTAAGAAAAGCACAAAATAAAAAATATTGAATCCATTGAGTAAGTTCATGTTAAAATATTGGTAGAACTTGGAATGACAAAAACGGCCAACCGTTCTAAATAATAGAGGCGGGAGTTAGGCACAGTAGTTATCTATTAGAAGGTCGAAATCGGGGTTAAAGTTTGACTGACAGTTTAGATTTATGAAACGTGAATAGTATCCGGTTCAACATCTTTGACGTGGTTTACGAAATGGACAGCATCATTTAATTGTCCTTCGATTTGAGCCCCAGTACAAGCCTAGTGAGCAAGTGTGCTCATCCCATACACGAGTTTAGCAATAAATAACTTTACCACAGAATTTCAATGAGAGCGAAAGATTTCAAGGTCAGAGGTCAAAGAAATTTGCTGGCAATGCAGAATGCACGACATACTACCACCAACAAAGCGGAACTGAGCCCATCACACGAGTAATCAATCTGATGTTACTATATATATGCTGATACAGGAAGTGTGACTAAAACTACTTAAATGACAGATGTAGGAATAAACATTAAAAGTGCAGCATAACTTTCGTGACGGACTTAATAAATAGGTATGCGACTATTTGTTGACATCTGTATCTGCTATGCTGTAATTAGTATTTAGGAGTCCGAAAGTAGCTAGAAGGCTCTGGTTAGCAGTATTTGCGCCTTATAGCATGTGTATACCTATCCTCCGGCTAGGATAGGTATACATACACTAAGATTTGAGCAGGTAGAAGAACATTGACCCAAATACACAGCGTGCAACGCTTTGGGTTTTGAAAATGCATCACAGAAAATTTAATACATTCTGTGTATCAGTAGAACGTAGTCCAGTGGGCGAGGGCAATAAGACGGTAAGCAAACCATAAACCCCAAGTGCATTTAAGCTGAATTGTTTAAAATAGAACTTTGAATTTATAGAGAGATCGGAAAAAGCAAGGGTTCCTCGGTACTACTACTAATGTTGGTATGCTTTGATATTTTTCTTTGGTTCACTACTCCACTACGCTACGACTATAACTTCAGGGTATGTATAGAAAAAAAAATTCAAGCGTTATATTGAGGCTCAATGTAGAAGCACTAGCTTACCAAAAACCCGACTAGACTGTGATCCCATGTTGGAAATTATCGACAATAATTTATGTGAATAAAAACTACAGAGCCAAACTTAATTGTGGCTTGTCTCCGACCAAGACCAAAGTATGTCATTAGGAGACAGGGATTTCATATATTTTGCCGCAATAGGCTTTCCCCAATTAAATGGAATAGAGCATGCACCAAGCATGATAAATATAACCAAAGCAAACAAATCAACTAATTTTTCTACTTACCCAGAAGACAAAGTTGAAGAAGAACATCGTGTACTTGAGAAAAGGACTAATATAGTTTACATTTCGACCTCGATGCTGTCGATATGGTGAGTAAGGAACCATTCGTTCCATCTGACGTGGTTCCCGCATTCTGAATAACCTCCGTCAGGACAGAATCTGGAATAATTAGACACAAAAATCCAGTTTTTGACAAAGCTTTAGTTCGGAGCACGTTTAATTCGACAGTTTACCCTGAGACTGAACTTGCGTACACAAATATGACAGCACAAGTTGAAAGTTTAAAGAAGGAGTGACCCGATTGATGATGAGTAAGAGACGTTAAGAGAACGACACGCATTTGGTACTACGTAAACTCGCTGACCACTAACTAACCTGTGTATGAGATGAGAGCCCAGCGAAGGTGGCTTCTGAGTTGACAGCAGAAGCCGAAGTAGTTGGCGACAACCACACCACCTCCACTCCACGACCCAGACGAGTATAAACTGAAGTGAGTAATCAGTTGAGCCGAGTCATTGAGAATGTTTACAAGGGAACAACAGAGGAAGTTGTCCTCATAACAAATAGATAAAAATTGAAATGCACTCCAAACTCCAACGGATCTTCCGAGTCTTCGATGACTAGTCACCGTCACCAGGCCCACTTTATCTTCCTAATCCTTGTCCAAGGCTGCTTCCTAGAAATTGAATGAAATGTAAAAAATACACGGTTACTAAAACAATTAGAGCTGGTCCAGTCGCTATGCTGATAGTACAGCTTTCTACTAATCGCAGCGCAGGTCTCACAAATACAAACAAACAAATTGATTTTACCAAGGGAGTGAATTACCAAACAAATTCGTAAGTACAAAAAACCTAAAGCCAAACATTTATCACGAAGGCTGTTGTTCGTAGCACTATTCATAGAATTATTAAATGGCTAAACTGTTGAATATGAAGTTTTTGCAAATATATGCACATAGTATCAACTACTGCTACACAGCTATAATGGAATATGACAATGATTTACATAAACTCACGACAAAAATACAATGCAACCAACATGCTCGGTTGGGTGCCTTCAATTCAATAACACTGTTTGGCACAATAAGAACCAAGCTAGTATTAGTAAACGTAGAGAATGGAACAATGTCAACAGCCGCACATGAACAAGCTGGAACAATTTTGATTGAATGCCTTGCCGATGAGACTACGTAACATTAGCACATATAATAATACTGTGACATGCAAATTCAAACTGCAACTGTAGGAGTGCCACACGACAGACTAAAGAAAAGTCAGAAATGACAAATCTATGTATAAACACACGTCAAGCAAACATGAATGTACGATTACATTCGCTCAGAAGCCTCATAACATAACTAAAGCTAAGTTTGCGTGTTATATTTTATTAACGCAACTTTAGCAAAGACATACCATCCATGTACTACCTAGCGAATAAGCCATCTCAGTGGCCCAATAATACTGAAAATAACATGCTTTGTCTTATCAAATATAGAATGGTGTATTATTAAGTAAAAAAAATGTATCAAATAATAAAACTAAACCAGCAACAAGCGTTTTTTATACTTCAGACGCAGACGCATTCATGAAAAAACAAATAAAAATACTGCAATGTAAATGTAACCCATGTGCTTATATAAAACCCAGTAATCAGTAGTACTACTTGGTTTACGTTTGTAAAATGTAACTGAACTGGTACTCCACTAATGAACACGGCTCTCCAATAAGTCTATTGAGCTTCTTACTTTTACAGAACAAATTCCCGAAAATGATATCAACAACTATTAAGTCAATATTGCCGACAATTTATTTCAACATGACTTACCATCTGGGTTTCTAGTTTTACTATGCAACTCAAAAAATGTCAAAATAGAAGCACAGGAATACGACTTATAAAAAAGATAGTCTTATCTAAACCGGAACTATTACTTACGTCAATTGTCAGTTCGATTTAATTAATCAACCACAAAACAACCAGAGAAAATGTACAACCTTCCAATCCGTAAAACCCCTCAACACAATTCCGTAATAAAAAACAGCAGCATATCACAAGACTTAGATTTGCTAAGCACTCAGCACTCAAAATACAAATGACGCAAAAGAGCTTTCTGCAGATATTCCAACTTCCGCTTTCTTCTAACTAAGGAGATACTATCAACTAATGAAGGAATTACATAAAAATAATTTCACGTCCACAATCCAAAGGACAGAGTTGTTCAACAAGTGTTTCTTTGTGCACTAATCTCACGAACACTACAGCATGTGAAGCTTCCTTCCGTCTGATAGGTCGACCACTCCACAAAAAGCTAAAGAAGCGAGATCAACTTCGAAACTCGAGTGTCGCTTGTATAAAGTGTTACGACTACGAAAACATTATTAGTGAGTGAGTGTTGTTGAAGACAGAGCTATCTTGACTCGGGAACAGATCATGTATTACATTTGATATGCAAAGCTAACGGGCTAAATAAGTAAATGCCAAGACGTGAAGCATACAAATAGTCCAAAATCATGCAGGGCTGGGTAGTGTAATGCCACGCAACGGTTACAAAAAAGGGCTGACTCAGAGCTGTAGGTTAGCCCGCAAATGAATGCCCGTCCATTTTAAAGCCATCATTACATGAATATTCGTACTTTTACTGAAACGTAGCATATCGCGTAGCATAACCTTAAGTTTAGCCACAAGCCCAGCTCTCAACCTCAAAACTAACTACTAACACAATACAGCTAAATAGTAGTTACTATGTAGCTACAAATACAAATAATGCTTGAATTACGAAGAAATATAAATGATATATAATGATCATGGTCTTCGTGGTCCGCATTAGCTTCGCTGTACTTTAATGTACCTACTCAACAGATGTACCATGTAAGGTAAACCCAAACTTAAGGCAGACTCGGTGCAGCGTGAGAATCTACACCAACAATAATAATACTACGCCAAATCATTAATTTCACTGGCGTTGATTTACACGTGTAGAAGAGCTAGGATAAAACCTGTTTCTCTACAGTAAAGCGTTGTCAACTTTCGATTTCTTTCTAATCTTACCTTGAAGCAAAAACGATTTGAGGTGCTCAGGCACTTGGCACTCTAGTAATATAACACTAATATGAAATAAATTCACTCTTTCTTCCTTGACGAATAATACATAATACTGACAAACAATACGCAGACGAAATTCAACTGCCAAGGAAGTCCTTGAGGCTTGAGATTACGAGTTACAAGAGATGAGGAATGTACGTACACGCAAAAACTGGGATTATACTACTTACTACATAAATTCTGCTGCGAAACGCACCAGACACATTCGAATTAGTCAGGCCGTTATGTTATATAGGCGCCTCTACATAATAAAATACTGGTGCTCGAAATTCTGCTTATTAGGTGTTATTTGTTATTCGATATAAAGCAGACTGCCTCAGAGAGCAGTGATTTGGTGTGATGCGGTGTTGGCCCAAACAGAATATAAACATGTTTAATGCTGTTGCGAGTAATGATATCATAATCATGTGGTGCTAACACGTCGCTAGGAAATAATTGGTATTCTGCTGAGCAGAAGGTAGTAGAGAGTAGATCTCAATTATGCATTAAGTGAGGTTTAGGTACCTATTAAACTTTAAAACTAAAACCCATTGTGTTCTGGTTTGCAAATAACATAATACAGCAGATGCTGATTCATAGAGACTATGGCCTAGCCCCTAGCTCAAACCCTGGTTGAAGCTTGGAACTATCCAGGCGGAAATAATTATCCTTTGTAATCATCTGCTGGGTGTATATGGGCTGACTCTTTTAAATTAACTATTCCTCACTCTGCATTATTAACGAGAACAATATGAATATGTAAGGTATTACGCACCTCGTTGATCAGCACCCAAGCAAAATTACCTGATATTTGTATCACCAACGCTTTCAAAAGTTTGCCAGTTGCCCTCAATCCCATCCCACTGATAAACAAAGCGCATAATTTTATAGCTGAATGAGACGCTCTCAATTTATTTTAAAATTAAGTAGTTCATTTTCACCGTATTTTGGACTGGTCCAGATTAAATTCACATAAATCTACATAACAATCACTCCAGCACATCTGCCGTGCATTGTAATCGAATCTGGGCTAACAATACAGAGATTGGTATCGAGATTGAGATCCAGATAACCGATTTAGATCGACCCAAATACTCTGAACAACTATGTTCTAGGAAATGGCTGCTACTTTGAGTTAGGTATTCAAATGATCACATTACTATTCCATGCCATCAAAAGTAAGACATAGGAGGAAACTTCGACTGAGTTCATGAATTATGAATATCAGTGGTTACTGTAATGACAACTCAGAATCCTTTGGCTTTGGACAAACACGGGACTCACAATCAAGGACTCAGCGGGGCATACCGCACAAAGCAAAGCACTCAATTAAGTATAATTACAAAAGCAAGCCAAGTGGGACACAGTATACATACAACGAAGTGCACCTGTGCCTTCATGTAGGATGCTTCTTTTTAACTCGAGTCAGTCACAGTCACAGGTCGCGAGTCTCTGCACAACCAAGGATGTTTGAAGGTTACACTCCCAAGAACTCCTCGTAATATATTTAAACCCTAGCTCATCTAAACCATTTGACAATTATGAATAAAACGAAATGACTTGTCAAAGAACGAAACCTCAACGGGCACATGTTGATGCAATGAAGGATTTGTGTTATATTGATCCAAATATGAATATTGACCCACAAATACTTTCTAAGTTTACACTACTGCTGAAATCTAACTTATAAAATCTTATTCTTTGAGTACAAGGTTAGCTAGGATCAACCAGAATCCTAAATATAAAATACCTTTAAAGCTGAACGCTGTCTCTGTACTTGCCCCATGGATGCTAGCGGCAGACGATTATAAAACCCAATTGAATGAATTACATGTACATTACAGTAAAACCACTCCTGCAGAATATTACGAAGACACTGTATAAGCTCTGGACAGCAATTTCACTCAACTTGCTTCGCAGATATTTTTGAAAAAAACAGACAAGCAATTCTAAATTACATAGACTACCAAAACCAGTCACCATCAACAAATAAAAAATATCAGTCTAAAAACACATAATCACCACATGGAAATTGAAATCAAACAGGTCGGAATTCTTGGACAACTGACGAGTACTAAACGAAGCAAAATTCCTGATGCCAAGGTCGCCCAGATTAAGACTTCGAATAAGATAATAAGAATATGTTTACATTCACAGATTCTAAGTAGTGGTGATACCTTAACTTTTAGTTGGATTGATTTTTAGACAAAACAGAATGTTATTCACTTAATGAGCATCACACGAGAACTGAACAATTATCCCAAAAAGGGAACCAGGATGACAATAAATCAAATCTGTAAATTGCACGTTCATTCTATTCCCTTGCCTTTTGATTGTGAATCAACATCCTACAGAATAATATCTATGCATCCATCCATATGTGTCCAGTTTTGTACATAGTTTGGTATGAACAGGCACGGTATGAGCGGTTTGGTATCGCAATTGTTGAAGATGAAGAATGGCGACTGTCAAAAGTAATTGAAGCGGCATTACGAATTACGACATAACGAGAAAATGTTTCTCGTATTCCACTTTAGCATTAAATCTAGTGCCAATGATATCCTAAGAGGTCAGTTGACTTGGCTAGGGTGCGAGGTTAAAAGATAGACATTCGGGTTGCGTACTGGGTACCAAACATGCTTTACAGAGTACCGTGTGTCAAGTCTCATATCAACTGTTTATGTAATGTCGTCGAATTTTCCGGTTGACAGCAATCGGGTAATGAAATTGACTAATTAACTCGTGATTCTATCCTAGGATCAGTGGTTTGCACTGATTCACAGGCTTATTATGTTATGCGCATTGTTCAGATTTAGTACTGTGCATACCTGTATTTTAAAAAGCAATCATCAGCTTAGTGTATTCTCAGCAAATTATCAAGTGTTGAGTAAGATTGCGATTCATTGGAGAGACAAATACGAAATTGAGAATTTGAATTCCTGCACATGCACATCCACATGCAAATATTCTGCAACCAAATTCAGTCCTAATATGCCATTGGCCAAATGGCCACATTTACTTAAACCTTGTGAATCTGCACGCCACGCCAGTACATGTGAGAAACGTGAAACCAGATTCCACTGTTTACTATTGGTACTTTCGTATGCATAACATTGAAGAGTCACTAAGTCAGCTGTAAATTATGAATTCGAGTTACCAGAAATAGAATACAAGTGTTATTGTTAATGCCAAATGTGTAAGTTACTGAACTAATAAACAAAACAACCATATGTCATAACCATAACTAACTTCATACTTAGATCATATATACATATATTCCCACATAAGTTACTCACAATCACAACTCATACCATTTGCCATTCAACATTTACGCATTATCGTCACACGTGGAATAAGCTTAATTTTGCATGCAGTATCAAATTACTTAATATTACAGTAACACTAAATAATGTTAAGTCTGGATAAGAAACTTCAAATTGCATTTAACTGGAAATTAATCTCTTGAGTTGTTGCTGAATCTTAAAATAGAATGCCGCATGTTCTGTCACCTTGTCTATTAGTCTATTGTTTATGCGTGATTGGTTAACGTTCTTCGTGGTCAGCATTGAAAATTGAAAGTTAACAGCCAAGATACACACTTATATATTTCACAATATAAGGGACAGCACACTGGTATACAATTCTCAATTATTAATAACGTCCGTTAAGCTTGTTTTATGATATAATTGTCAAGCTATTATGATATGATACACAATACACAACGTAAATGTAAAATGTAACTAGTAAAAAGATTAAGTACAAACCTTGGAAATATGTCTGGAGTTTGGCTGGGCCGCGACCAATAGCTGGAGAATGGCAAGTGGAGCCTTGACCAGCACTTTCTGCAGCAGAAGCCCCCGATTTTTTTAGTCCAGTCCTTGTTCTTGGACACTTTGATGAGGCCAAAGTACCCTGTCCTCTTCTGCAATAAAATTCTGTCCTTTTTCCCTGCTTTCAACCCTGTTGAACAGTAACGTTCAGCTCAGAGGAGTGCCTCTGCTGCACGTACCTTTATCCCCAAGCACCAGCACATCCCCTTATATTTACTGCATCTAATGAATGGGATTGTGTGAGCTAGGAAATATTGCATCTTTTAAGAGGATTGCCACCCAAGTTTTGAGCCACACTCCGCTCCCTTCTTCCGTGTAAAGCATAGACAGAACCGAGTACAAAACACAATACATAGAAACCATAATAGCAGAATAGGAACATGAATCATGAATACAGAGTACACGACAGACGATTCAAGCAGAAGGGGAACAGGCCAAAACGGCAAGGGAAGATAGTGTATTGAACATGGAGATGCTATGATTCGAATGAAAAGCGAGAGTGACTCTTCCCGTCAATAAAAATTGGTTGTAGAAATGCAGCAGCGCAGTCACACTCACACCATACAACAAGTTACGCTTACTTACATCCATATAATTTTCATTTCTTGTTATACCATTCGACATAAACAAGCGAATGCATGATGCCAAATACTCAGTTTTCTTAGCTACTGTACATGTATTATTAGATTTCGGATATTTAATGTTGATCATGCTAATAAATTGAGTCAATTATATAATATTTAACGGTTAAGCGCAAACTCGTAACGGAAGCTTCGAGTAAAATAATGCATATTGACTTAAGGTCTCGGACTTTAAACTTTGGTTTCGAGAGGTCAGAATTGTAGATTACAGATAATTAGCCTGCTTTCAGAAATGAATAATCAATTTTGTTTAGTGTCCAAGTTTGAATCGAAAACTTTATTTTAGTAGTCACAAGTCACAATATACGAATTAAAGGCTAGCATATAGTCAGTCTCCTTTACCAAACATGCATTATATACCTATGTAGGTACAAATAAAGTAAGTAGCATAAAATGTTACCTTGACCAAGCTTACATTAAATAAGGTACATAGATAGCATACAAATTTAGCCTGTAGCTTTTGGGACAGTTTTTTTTTAGAGAGAACGGACTCTTGTAAAAATAGCATTCCACCACACTGCAGCGTTGCACCAGAATTTAAAAACACAATTAGAAACTAGAATCACAAACTGAGAGTAAAATATTCGATTATCTAATTTTTCTCGAGATCTCTGGACCGTATATGCTGTTTAACTAACTACAAACGTAGTCACAAGTCACAACGAATTCGAACGTGATATTAACACGATAAACATGAAGTTGTCATATCGAGAAGAGAGGACACTTCCAGGTCAACAAAACATGAAACTATAAACTTTGGGTTTTAATAATAATAGCATATGATGTTCAGATAAGGAATTGATATTGTACATACACTGGGGAAGTCTTACCATTTTAGCAAGTAATTTAATTAGGTTTAACATATTGAATTATGACTAAATAGTAAAAATAGTTGGATTGAGGTTTCATTGGTTCCACAGATTTTTGTTTTGGAAATAGGATCCTGGCTGCGGAACAGGTTCATGTTTTTCAGCGTAGTAGAACAAGAGGTCCTTGAGATCCTTAATAATCACTGCCGGTTCAACCGAATTGAAGATTTGCCTCAGAGAAGCTGTTCGTTGAGTGGGAGAAAGTCCAGATCCCACCATGATGTACTTGGTCACCATATAGTTCAATTGAATGTTGCGTTCGTCCACAGAGCTACCCCAGATATCCAAGGTGCACATCTTCAATGTAGTTTCGTAAATGCACGGAGCGGAATGAGGGCAAAGGTAGAAATCCACAATCGCATTAGCGATATTGATGTAAATACTACGCATAAGGAAGCGGTCACTTAAGGCTAGTAAGTCAAACATGCATTCCAAATCATACTTATGATGATCCACAACAGATGTTCTTTGGTAAATGCAAGGCTCCAAGTGTTGACAAAGTTTTAGTTGCTCAATAAATGCTTCTAAGGTTTTTCGTGAGGTATGGGGGAATTTCACACGCTGTTCTTCCGTTTCAACGAAATGACCATCCAACATTGCAGAAAAGACAGGAGACGAATTCACCAGAAGTTTTTTCTCCACAAATAAACGAGTGCCGTCATCTAATTCTAACACGGCCTTCGGTTCATCAGACGTGTTTTGATGTCCAGTCTCAGGTAGTCCCTCAATATTGATCACATTGCTCACAGAACATGTCCCTGTAGACCATTGGATTCGAATCGTCGTAAAGAGTTGCGAGAGAGACATGACGCATTCGTGAAACTGATCAGCGGGTAAGCTGTCAAACTTCGCCAGGATATCGAACAACTTATCCCAACTATTGAAACACCTAAACCGTCTGAATAGGAAGTCATCATGAATGTAGAGGATCGGAATTGCCAGTGCTGCCTTTTCCTGAAGGAGTGGTTGTTCTGAACGGAGGCACTCTCTGAGACTGTCAGTTCTCCAGCTCACAGTTTCATTCTTATGTCCTGAAAGGGCTGGAAGGAACTTCATGAGTTGCTTATTGCACTTCGTCGCTTCGCTCTCCTCGTCCTCGATCGATTCATTGCCAATCATTAGTATTCTATACACAAGTGAGATCACGCCGTCCTCCAAAAACCTTTGAAAATTGTGAATGTTTGTAAAGAATCGTGTCAGAATATTGAGAGCTCCCTCGAAGCTTCGCTTGCTCAGACTCAGTATCTCTTCAGTGACAGGAGTGGGGTCCGCAGTTTCACCATAGGCGATGCAACTCATTTTTGCAGCGAGGCAAAACTTGAGCATATGTGGGGTAAATTCCAGCATTTTATCCCGAATGGGTTGGATATGAACAAGCTTGAGAAGAAGTTTTACAGCAATTCCTGATTTCCGTATTAATGGAAGGCTGTCTAGTCGGATTCGGATCGCACTATCGTCCTTGGTAGATTTGTTGAATGAAACTTGTACGTCGTCTGGACATGAGAACCTTCCCCGCTTAGGTGAACTGGTTTGTGGCGTCAACATGGGTGAATAATGCCCACGTTTGGCGGAACTCTGGTTCAATGAAGAACCACCATCTTCCTCGTCCTCGGAATACGCAGCTGTCAATAACCCTGACTCATCTTCTAGTGAAAGTGACATTGGACTATAGCACTCATCATCAGAGACAGTCAGACTGCATGAGCCATTGCCAAAAGAGCTATCATAGCTGCTACTCGAACGGCCACCGGGACTTCTTGGAGAAGCCGATGCTGGAGACATTTGAAAAAATCCGTTATCCACTGAGTCGACGCTTTCAACCGATGTACTGTTAAGCCCCTCCATCTTCAATTGAACTTCCTTTTGTACCTGTGTAATTTAAAATAAGAACTTTTTTACTTCCAGTTTAGCCAGTATTCAAAATCGCTGAGCTATTCCTTATAAAATTGAGAATTGTCATTGATGCACGGCAACTCGATAACGTACTGCCAGAGAAATTAACACTGGAATCTCAATTTGCTGTTCAAAACTAAAACGACATATACAGAGGTCCACTCCTCCTGACTCATAATATCACATATAGGCACCCAAGCTATGAAATAGTAATTAAACATAAAACAGTAAAAGTACGAGAAATTCAGGAAAAAGTGTAACAGAATATTAAAAGTATTCTTGTAAGATTGTGTGGCTGTAGAGTAAAATTAGAAAACGAAGCTATCGTCGACGAGAATACCGACTTGAGAAAGAACACAAGTGACAGCATTTGTATCCTAAAAAAGAACAGAGGCAGTTCATGCAAACTGGACAGCTAAATTAGCAGTAGAGACATGCCTACCAAGCTGCCTTAAGACTGTAAACTTAACCTAACCATACTCGAAAAGGCATAACTACTTGTGCGTCAAAGGAATCTATCCTATCTCGACAAGAACGCATAATAGGCGATACGCGTGGCGCTGGATTTTAGCCTTAAACAGAATGGCTCTACGACGGTCACGCATTGCTGATATGTAAATTATTATGACTTACCTCCAAGTAGGTTGGACTATTACAAATGTTCTTAGGAGCAAAGGGACATCTCCGTGGGGTAAGTTTTGTGTCATGAACGCAACATGAACTTGTGTCAGCCTTCGCGTCTAAATGAGCTAGTGTATTATTTATCTCTGCATAGGAACACTTCCCATAGGTTTGAACCACTATATCTTCAATTATATTCAACAGGCCAGCATGGGATAAACCAACCAAGCAGCTTTCAGAGAGGATTTCATAGGCTTCAAGCAGAAACAAATGGAACTTCTGAAGCTTGGGCATCCTGAAACGATGTAAATATTAATTGTTAAAAGAAGGCAGTTTTAGCTTTACAATATATAATTTATATAATTTAAAGTACCTACCTGAGTGCCTTCAGAGTTGAGCAAACGTTGTAACCTGAAGACCTTTTCACGGAAAGATATGGCATCAAATATTTGCAGATGGTGCTGCCGTTAGAGACAAACCGTTGGAATAATGAAAGCAGGCGGTCTGGAATACAGAATTAAATGTGAGTTTTGTCGAATTATGCTGGATCTAAAATGAAAGACTTGGTTGACCAAAGCTTACCCAGGGTTGCATATTCGGTAGCCTCCTGGATCTTCTTAAATAGAACTTCATAGAATCCAAGCGGAAGCATCAGAGCTGCAATCTCCTTATTCATTGCAAAATTAGCCAGTACACGAATAGCCTGTAAGCCGACTTTGCTGCCATTCACGGATATGCTGAACGTTTGTATGACGTACTTGAGTAGTGGACCGCCTAATCGCTTTATCTAAACCAGAACCAGTGCACACGTTATTATAAATACATACAATTCTTACAGACTTTTAATGTTGAATTTTTGTAATGTCGTGAACTTAGATTCTTACGTCATCAACTATTTCTATAGTCGCCGTGTTGAGTTTATCCGTAAGTGTAGTGAGTGCATACAATATTTCGAATTGCAGTTTTTCGCTCAACGATTCCACTTCGGGCCAAATTAAGGGTTCTCCAATCTTTAATATTCCATTGACTCGTGTCAAGCCACGCTCCTCAAACACCTCCGCTTTACCCACTGTCAGGCTTCTACAAAAATGATGTTTCGATTCGTCATCGCCGGCACATATCCGAATACATCGAATAGCGGAGAGGAGTATTGATTCTTCCGCTGTGGACAGCTCTTCAACTGTGAGTTTCAAAGACACGTGTTGGATATTCGTGGGGTGGCTGGGTAATGACGATGATGCATGGCTCGAGTTTACGTTACAATTTCTTTGCCATGCCGCATTAGACGTAACGTGGACATGTACTTGATCCATGATGAGGAACATCGTCTCAATTACTCCGATTCGAATAGCTTGGGCTCTAATTTCCACCTCGAACAGGAGATTTCCCAAACACTTAAGAGATCTGTACACAAGTTCGTGATTGAAAGTTACAAGCTCGTGCTTCAACAACATGTGTAAATTTTGCACGAAATCTGTCTGGATCATCTGTGAAAATAGATTAATAATTTTTACAGCAGTTCAGCTCAGTTGAAAAAGTAATTTTGTTTAGTACTAGTAGTACTACTGTACCTCCTTCCTTGAGCCATAGTCGACCGCGAAAGCATTTGCCATCAGGGTTAAGCACAAAATTAGTACTTTTGAGTGTTTAACGAAGATTTGCGAATCCGTTTTAACATCCTCCACCAGTCGATTCAAGCAAATGCGCATTGCCTGGATCCCTCCATGTTTTCTTACTTCCACTTCCACGCCTTTATTGCCTTTTTGAGAGGAGTAACTTCTGATGGAAGCAAGATACTTGGACAATTTCTCATAATTACGCTCCCGTGTGTATTTAATTACTTTTTTGATAAAAATCAATAGCTCTGGCAAACTCGGCTGTTCCATTTTGTACCACGTACGAGGAAGGATCTAGCAGAATTCCAAGAAGATACAAATTAAGAGGTTATGTCATATGTGCTTCGGTCTAGAATACGGATTATATTGCCAAACATCTTAACTAATGATGAATGAACGGTTTGCATAACCAAAAACTCGACTAAGACTGGCTCATTAAGCAAAACCTTATATATAACTTTGGCATTAACTTTGTTGGTACTCTTACCATACCCAGCAATTTAAGCAACAACCAACAAGCTTACTGTTCTGGCGGAGATTATGGTTTCGTGCGGTTAGTTATTTTAACATTTTAGTATAAATTTCAGTCAAGTTATGTTAGGTTAGTCAAAACGCCTGCAAGGTGCATGTCGACAAACCTAACCTGATGAAAATTTTTAAAATCCCGCCACCGACAACTTGTATATCGTCTAATGTGTTCCAGTGGCCTGGCTGGAGATTTGATTTAAATTAAGCCTTACCTAGCTCGCACTCCGAATTCCGTCTTGTGTTGTGTCCTCAGGTGTCAGGTGAGTTGGACATGCAACATGTTATGTCACATTATGTACTAAGACAAGATGTGTATGTATAGCAAATGTGAAAAATGATTGTTTGGATTCTGAATCGGAATGTCGTCAGTTCGTGAGTCGTCAAGGAAAAGCGTAGTTGATAATGTTGAGCGGTTAAAGTTAACTGTGTCAACTGTCACACTCCGATTTCGCTAGTTCCCCTTCACCGTTCACCATCATCCCCATTTCAATGCAAGTAATATTATGGCTGACTTTCACAAATTCAGAACAACCAACAACAACAGCAGCCGTGCTTCTTAGTAGGTGGTTCGCTCGTCACATGGAAGAAAAGTTGCAGATTTAAAGTCCATTTAGAGCATCCCGCTCACTTCTATTTTCATCTAAGCCTTTTCAATGCTTCACTACCAAGATTAACAAACAAAACTACTCATGACTTAGGTACAAGCACGGAATTGTATACATACAATTCCGTGGGTACAAGCCTAAACTTACAACACTAATTCATTCGTTGCTTTCGAATTTGGTTTTTTCCAAAACGATCGGCATTTGAAAGTTGCAATAGAAATCCAATTGGTAGCCAGGGACGATTGTATAGGGCGGTATGGACGACGATTGGAGAAAAAACTGTTCCAATTAACAAATCAAAAACTCTTGCGGATAAACTAACTTTAAAAGCCCGACCATCTGTGATCTGCCTTAACTAGGCTAGGTTAAACTATTTTTAAATGTTGGCAAAAAAAGGCCATTTGACGAACGACCCAGTGTGACATTGTGTCCGACAACAAAATACACTAGAAGCCCCTCGTTTTTAGTCTCGCAAATAGTGGTTTGATGGAACGATTTATCTAACGATGCACAGCGAAAGTATATTTAATATGGTTTTAGTTACAGTTATTTATGTGTACATAAGTACCATGATTAAGATAATATTTGGTATTTAGATATACTTCTATTCAATATTCATAGTTAGTTAAATAGGTCTATGTAGACAAGTAATAGCACTGAATAGGCCAGAAATATTTCGCAAACAGTCAAGGAACGTGCAGCTCAACGTTTAAGGGTATAATAAGTCAATACTATGGACCTAACTATTAATATTTCACTAAACACGAACAAAAAAGACTAATAAATGATATTTCGTAAGCAGCTCTCAGAGTTTTAACAGGCAAAACAATTAATTCCAAAGAAAGTTAACTAAAAGATTTTTCTGGAAATAAACGCTAGATGGATGGACAGACCGACATTAGCCGACACCAATAAATCTAATAATACTTTCGATTTCATGTTAATCCATCTGATCTGCGTATCACATGTGGAAAGGCTGTACTGTACACTTGCGGGAATTCTGATCATACTTCTATGCAGAAAATTATTTTGATTTAGTTAGACTGAAACTAAGCCCAGGACCACTCTGTCGGTTAACTACAATACATTTAAAGACACCTGGTGTAGCCACACAAAGCCGAATTTTAAACGAGTCCAATTAAATTAGACATCTTAAACTTATGTGAAGGTACGAGTTTGCAATAATGTTATTGGTGAAACCAAAAGCTAGTAGAAATAGAAAATTATGGGAACATTTTTTGGTAAATCATGTACACCTACTTTTAACTAAAAACTAAGACTAATCATGCACATTGTTACGGGGAGAAAGTTTAGTTATTACATGTATTCATATTTGCCACGATAATTACTTTTAGATTGGAAACTTCCATGTAGAAAAGATTAGGAGTGATGTCAGGATGGCGCTAAATTATTAGAACAAACTTAGATTTTCTTTCAGAACAGAGGAAATTGTGTAGTGGTGACTGGACAGGTTTGTTAGCTTCTCAAGGCTTCGAGCCGACTCTGCATTTTCTCCATTTCCTCTTCATCCTCTTCGTCGGACACTTCGACCCGAGCAGAGGTCGACGGCTCATTTGGTAACGGATGATTCGCCGCGGCAGGGGCCTTTCCAAGTTGACCTGCAGTAACTTCCCACAAAATCTAGGAAGTGAACAGAACGTAATATTCTCTTGTTGGTAATCAAGATTATGTTGTTTAAATTGGTTAATATTTTAAAGTGTGGGCTAACAAGCATGTTTGGTATACAAAATCCCTTACATTCTGAATCTCGTTGTCGGCTTCTTCTTCGAGTTCCTCCGTGTCTTCCATACCCTCGAAGGTATCTTCAATCATTTCTTCCAGAATGCCGGCTCTCATCATCTCCTTGGACAGCTCTCGCATTGTAGCAGCCACTTCGGGGACACGGTAGAGAGCCTGAATGGCTGTCATGACTTGGGTGGACTTTTGAAGCGAACCAGCCGTCTTCAACAATGCTGATGAAACATAGATATATGATTTTGAGCAAACAGATATTACATGCATCCATTTACTAATTTTTTACGCTCAAAGACTACCAACCTAACTGTTCTTTCATGTGCATCTGAATGGAGTTGAGATGGGCTTTGGACGTGTAAATCTTACTGATGGCTTTCTTGGCTCGAACCATCTCCTTCGCGTAAACAAGGCAGACGTCTTTGTCTCCTTTCTTTGCTGCTTCTTTCAGTGACCGCTTAATCTTTTCCTCTTCTCTCTGGATACCTGTCACGCAAGACGAATAAAATTATTTAAACAAACTACCAAGGACAAACCAATTATAAACTAGTTACTTCTAAAAATGATTTCAGAAAAGTTTCCAAAATCTTGAATTCCACACCTACTTCGTATCTGACGGTCCAAGGTGGTTGACTCTTTCCGTATCTTCCGTGTCCACTCAGTTACCTTGTGAAAGAAGAACACAATTGATATTATACAATGAAGTGTTTCTTTGGAAAACTATAAGCTCAGCAGCAGCAGCCATGTAAACAAACTGTTTCAAGCATGGACTATGTCGACATTAAAAACTTGTTTAACTTTTTAGGACTCAATAACCAAAAAAGCAGCCATATACCTGAGTCTTCGGGTCACGGTCGGGTGACTTTCCAAATAATCCCATGATAGTCACTTAGGTACTTAGAACAGAAATTCTTCAATCAACTGCACAATTCCCGTACCCAGTAAGAATCCTCAGTGAACGCTTTCACAAGCTGCAATTAGCCTGAAATAAAGAACCTAAATTAAATAAATCACCGATTTCTCGGACAAATCGCGATAGTCTGTCATACCGAGCTCTACAAGAAGATACAGACATTATCAACACCCACGATTCTTTTGCTTGCATGTGCAAATGTCATAATCTATTTCTGACCTGACACTAACATTCACCGGAAATAAGAAGCAAGTTGTTGAAATACCGACACCCGCTATTAATTGAAGCTCCTAATCCCTTTTCCTTTTGGATGTAGCTCGAGTTGTGGACTGCCTTTATTGCATAAAACTTAAACAATTTGATATGCGACTTACATTTGACCTTACGCACTATGTGCTAGGGGCTATGCTAAACAAAGACTCGTTTGTTATTAATTTGATATCATCGTTTGCATATCTAATATTTATGTGCATCTGCCATCTGCACATGCCCTGGGTTTCGGTCACACAGTGACCCAAGCTCACAGACACATCAACCCTGCCCTTGACTTGATGCTTGAGCTTGCACAAATTCATTAAGTAAATACACCTTAAGGTTCGGCCACGCCAAGAAGATGTGGTGTAGCAGCGATGTTCTATATGTAAGTACATTCATATACGGGAACGGAGCAGCTACGCCTATGACCTGCGCCTAGGCTAATTTCTGTTTCAATTAACAGTTGATTAGGTGAAAAGCTCAGAACAAGACACAAAGAGCTTGGACCTAGCATTGGAAAGACATGACTCACTTCCCAGTGACATGTCACATCATGTGGGCGTGGATTCAGTGCTGTATTTAACGATTAATGAATTTGGTTTACCCGAGTGGTAGACTGGAAGTCAGAAGTGTTCCGGATTGTGAGGCTGTGGCTGGAACGGGGTTTGAGCTGAGCTAAGGTCGTGGAGCCTGGCTGGAAATGACACACTCTCACTGATGACTGACGGAGACGATTTGTTATTTGTGATGTCAGATGTTTAGTCAGAGTTCTGATTTGTTTGTTTGAACTTCCCAAGAACTTGAGTTTTTTAGGTTGTTTTATGTTGACCACAGTTGTATTTCAATGTATGTAGTTTCGCTCCTTCCCACCAACGCTCGCTCGCTCTCTATCCACCTATTAGTGAAGCAAGGAAAAGTATGCGTCAGCTCTCCTGCTATTGTTCCTTGGTTTGCTCCATATATATACGTCAACCATTAAAGTACAAGCGGACTCACGAATCAGTGCTAAGCACTGATCTGTGTAGCTGTACTGGATACACCTTCTATGGAAATAACTGCATAAGGTGGATTTTTGAGTCCGCAAATACGGAATTTTAAAAAACCAAACAGAAGCAGACAAACACTTCTGACAGAAAGATTGCACCACGTGCACCACGAAAGATTGTACCAAAGACCGTGAATACGGTCCAGCAGCGTCAGATTATTGTGTTCGACTCAAATAATGGTTTATTTTACTATTTGAGTAAGGCCCCTTTCATTACTAAGTTGTTAAAGCGAGTCTCAGTATACCAAATTATTGTTGCAAATGGTGTTTATTGGATCAAATCGTGAAATTCATTTTGCCAGAAGAAGGATTAAGGGTACTGGGTCTAAATGGCAAAAAAGTCCAAATGGCAAACTTTGATTTACATGAATGGCAAACTGAGATTTAGGCTTTTTTGACGTTTTTTTCAACTGTTTTTATTTGCCAATCGGGTAACTACCACGACACTAATCCATTCGGATTATGAAAAAGGTTCGAATGTGTAAATTTTGCTTTTTCTTTCGTTCTTCCTATCAGCAATTTGATTAGCATGAAGCATACTATTTGAAAAAGGTAAAGAAAAAAGGAAAACAATAGAGCTCCAGTCAGTTCAGTTTTGTGACTTGCTGTGCTAGAATGGCATCCGCTCTAGCTTACGATATGTTTTTGTCAGATTACAAAGGAAACCCGGCTTATAAACTCCCCAACGGCGGATATACATATTCCAAAAGAAATACAATAAGGAAAGCACAATTTAATTTGTAATACCTTGCAAATACGTAAATATCGTGCAAATACCGTGCAAATACCTTTCCTTTAGCCTACATAGTTCTTAGAGTAAGAGGTAATCTCCAAATGCAAGTAGCGCAGGCTGCAATGTCGTGCAAAGCAAAATGTATTGTCAGATCCCGATTGGAAAACTCGAACAGGATCCTGCACATAAAATACCCCAAAACAGGACACGCTACAGTATCCTGTAGGAAATACAGCAGGATTTAACGTACAGCATATTTCCTACACAATTCTGAGCTTAATTCCGCATAAAGCTGCAGGAGATATTCTGCATAAATATATCTGCAGAGTTCAGAGTTGAAACTCGCACGATCCTGCAGGATATATCCTGTAGACACAAAACTACTGATACCAACAACTATTTATGCGGGAAATTACATGCAGAGTATATTAAACATGAAATTAACGTTAAGGTACACGTTGATGACCGTCTTTGTCTTTGTGTTGATATGTTACGCAACTGATGTATTTATACAGTATTACTATAAATAGTTTATGGATTCGGAAATA
>JAQFXY010000529.1:0-24284 GCA_034693865.1 Ceratophysella sigillata | reverse complement strand
ACTAAACGTAACAAGCGTGACGGACAGACGGACAGACGGACGACCGGAGTATCCCATAAGACCTTTCTGGTCTAAAAATATTTGTATGCCTTATAACTGACAGCTGATACTTTAGAATCAAATTGCTATTCCCCTACTCAACTCTTCTGTATTTGGACTTTTGGACACCTAGATACTAAGCCAGTATCTAAGCAATGTACCCATTGCAAAAAACTTCCTCGAAGCAGCAGATCCCTTTTTAGCCATTGACCTTCAACTGTAAATTGTGTTAAGTAATTCTTAGTTCAGGTTCGATCGTCATTAGATTGAATTTCTACAGCAAGGTTAAAGTTAGGTTTGCGAAAGCGACATTTTTCAAACATTCTTATACGAGGGAACTTTATCGCAGGAACTTTTTAGCATCAAGGCTTGGCTTCAAGCAAGCACATCTTTTGTAGAACTAGCATTAGAACGTCTTTTCAATCAAACCAATGGATGTGTATAAAGGCTATCATTACGATGCTTGTACTGGAGGTCTGCAGTATTAGCCTTCGAACAGTAGCATTTCTATTTCTCGAGGTAATTCATTTTGCCTCTGGGCTGAGCTGCCAAGGACAAGCGTAGCTCTGGAGCAAATCTAGATAAAATGAAGGAAGTGACCTTATTCTCCTCCAAAATCGAATTTTCTCCTTCACGATAAACTAATTTGTATTCCCTTATGTAAGAAGGAAATTGGAATCCAATTCCTGGCAAATAGGAAAGTTTGAATTAGAAGAAAAAATGAATGAAGGCGACCTGGAAAGTAGAGAACAAGTTTTGAATCAATTGATCTTTTCGTAACCAAATCTTGAATGTTGCTGTCTTGAGGAAACACGGCATTGAGTAGGTACAGGGGATGTGGGAAGAAGATGCCGAGCCAAACTCAACGTTTCCATTTCTGATGCTAAAGGCTTAAATGCACGTGATGGAATTGAGTATATGAATGAATAGGAGCAGTGGGTATGCAGAACTGCAAGAACGAACGCCTGGCTCTATCCCCGTCCACCTGACTGACATGAGTGAGTATTTGAGTTGACAGGCTGAGCTACGCTAGTGCCTCTATCCCAGACTTTCCCTTGGGATCTTTCACCGACTTTATGTAAATAGAGATGTATTATGTTGATGCATGCATATAGTGTTACAAGCTCCCAATTGGTTTATTTAATACTTGTTCACACGACACACGATCTCCCAGGGTTTACGCCTACTTTAATTTACTATTTCTTCCATCTATTTACTCCTCTAGTTTTTGATTTCTGTAATGCACAGAACGGCATGCGTTACATAATTAGTGGATAACAGTGTTCATTTCCTTTATCTTCCTATATATGCATCTGTGTATCTGTCCGGTTCTGAAGTTTGGTAAACAACTCTAGTGTTTGCGGACATTGTTCTATGCACGTATTTCCCTTATTCTTCAGTACTTATAAATTGTAACCAGTTCAGCTACACAGATCAGTGCCGCCTGGCACTTATTATAGGTTTAATTAAGTTTAATTTCGTTTAAACCGTCGGTTGGATTGGTTTGAACAATTAAATGTGCTGCTACTTAGCCGAACCATTGCCAATCTCAGACGAGCTCTCGTATGATGCATTTTACCGATTTCCCTCGGTCGATTAACCAAGCCGAAAACGAGGTTAGGGATAGAGTGAGTACACAATGAACCGCAAGCGGATAGGGAAAGCCTTGGCCCAGCAAGCCCAACAAGTAGAGAGTAAAATCTTGAAATTTGGACCGTGTTTCGTATTTGGAGAGTGAGCATTGTAAAAGGATTTCCTGGCTCAGGGCTCTCGCCGTGCCTCTCCCTCGCCTGGGCTGGAGCTGGGCTGGAAGAAGCAGAGAAAGGACGACTTTCACTAGACTTTCACCCTAATTTGACATCAACAACAGCCGAGAAACCTATCCCGAAACATAATCTCTCGAGCACTGCTGTAAATACCCTGGGAAATGTTTCTTCATCAGCCTTTCATCAATAAATAAAAATCTTAGCACAAACGTGGCCTTACTGGAAAATGGCTGAGTGCATCCTTCCAACGAGCCCCATGCTAGTGCCCGTGTGCTTTTGTTATGAGTTTACCTCCTGCTCCTCCAGACTGGAAAACATTGGAGAATGTAACTAAATTCTGCCTAATTAATTAATTTCTCCCGTCCTTGTTTGTAAGTGGACCTGTAATTTAATAATGATCAAGCACCGTAGTTATACCTATTTAGGACCTAATAAATATGTTTTTAAATATATGTTTTATTCCGCCGAATTCTGTACTATACCCTGCCACTGTATACCACTTTTGGACGCTGAAATTACATAGCAAGGCAATTCAATCTTCTAAATCATAATTTGTTTAGCGCCAAAATAATGATTTTGTCATCATTATTATCAAAAGTTGAATTTTTATCATTATTTATGCTGACTAGCATTTGGCACTCGCTTTACTTTGTTTCTGAGATCATCGGATCGGCATCGTATGAGGAATTCAGTTTCGCTTAATGGAATGCTTTGAGTCTGAGTGTGTTGACCTGAGGGATGTAATTTTTAATATTCCGCTTCCATAATTGAAATGTGTTTTTTTGGTTTGGGAGGCAGCGAGTGTTGAGGCATGTAGTATCATCTTTCTTAATTAAACACTTTGGGGATTCGGAGTCACAAGACGTAAGTGAAAGTTGGCACACGGCTGTCACGGAAATTTAGTTTCTCATCCGACTGTTATGGTAGCCTAGTAGCTCGGATCCATCAGGAAGCCCCTACTGACTTGATCATTGGATGAAAACGGGAGGTTTGGCTCTGGGCCTAAGCTTCGTCCTCTTCAAAATTCATTTCTTCTCAATCAAGGAGGATGGAAGGAAACTGCCTAGTCGTATGCAAGGTTATGGGCCAGTCTCTAATTTCCTGAAAATAATCACATTCTTACCCATTTCCTTCAAATTTTCCCGTTGGTTAGGCACCAAGCACCATCACGTAACTTCTGGATTAGTTGTAAGCACGCTATAGCACATGGAACTGCAGGTTCGAGTTGCGCTTAAAATACCTGTGAAACTTTCGACGTTAAAACAGCGTTACAGCCACTGCCAATTTTAGAACTATCGTGGATTGGTCGTCCATTTCTACATATGCCAAGAGTCCCATAGGTTTCCTTTCTGTACTTTTCCAGTAGGTATTTCTCTTTCTAGTCGTTACTTATCTTTACTTACTATGTGGCTAGCCTACGACTCAGTGCCAATCACTATCTGTGTAGCTTAACTGGCAACAACTTGTATGGAAATAAATATAAAATTGTGTTTAGAGTCCGTAAATACTGAATTTAAATAGAACCACTACCTATCCGGAGAAGAATGAAAACTTGGACACAAAGAAACATACATAAATACATACATAAATTAGCTCGTTATAAGTGAAGATGTGGATGGCTGTGAATTGTTTTTAGGGGCACGGGACAGGACGTCATCAGATTGTGCATGCAAATATAGTGAATATGTTGGCGATAGTTTCCACAATCTAAATAGATTAGCACCTGGAAGTCCTGCGATGGATGAAATATTTCGATCGGGATTATAACAAGTTGACACAAATCAGCATTTGAAATTAAAGTGGAATTTTATTGATAATTAAAAATAAAAATATGAAGTAAATGACTTAGAATTTCATACACCAATGAAGTACACAAACTCTTATATTTCTACATTGTATCTACATTATTCAGAGTTAGAGTATTAGGTAAATCATTTTGTTTACAGACGAAACTATCAGCAATCCACAAGGCTTAGTAGATCACCTGTGTAAATTTTTAGGCTAGTCATATTCAGATTGTAGTAAGGAACAGGTCCTACGTGGTATGCACCCATGGAGAAAGTTGGTGAACACACATGGTATACACCCATCGAAAACTTACGCTTCGGCTTCTAGGAAGAACCTAACCTAATAACTCAAATAAAAGAAATTTCGAGTGAAGGTTCTTTGAAACACATAAGCTAACATTGTAAAAACAATCAAACTTGCATTTCAATTTTCAATAGGTGTGTACCATAGGTGTTTAGCTATTTACTTTCTCCATGGGTGTATACCACGTAAGTACAGTAGGACGTGTTCCTTCCTTAAGCCCATATTTCTCCAGCAATGTTGCTTTCCCGAGAGGTGTCTGAACTTTTTTCTTCGGCCCCATGAAGGGAGTGATGAGAGATGACATGAGGGAGACTGGGCGTATTATTTAAGACTCCTGCTCTGTGTTTCCAACAAAAGCTTTCACTTTCTGTTCCGAGATAAAGGGGAAATTTGAAACATTTGTAAATGATACATGATTTAGAACTCTGTGCTTAATAAAAATTCCACTCTGGATTCTAATTCTTCTTCTCTCCCGGCCTGCTTTACATAAAATAAGACGGATTGGAACGGCACAAAAAAATTCCCACTCAACTTATTCAACTTACAAGTTTCACCTGAGCCGAACTCCGAGTCCCCGGCCTTCTGCCTATCCATTAGTTCCCCCAGCCAGGTACTTAATGCAAAATGTATTCAGTTAAACCATTCTACATATCTCTCTTCCACTCTCCACCACCGCCTACATTGATCTGGCTCATTTTTCCTCTTCCGTTTCTCTCTAATGGATAGCGGCTCTAATCTCGTTGACATATTAGGTTCTCACAGCCCCCTTAGAACAAACTCCCAGCCAAAATGGATGGGAAAAAAATCAGAATACAGTATTTAAATATTTGAAGTACCTTGTATTTTGTTTTTTTCAAATATCTGTGGTATGTTGTATTTTGACTGAATTTCAAGTCAATTAGGCAAAAACCACTTTTCACTGAATAAATACGACGAAGCAGCTGCTTTTTGAATTTTTTTCAGCAAATTGTAATTATGGATCGACGGCATTATACATATAAGGCAATGGGATTTATACCTGCATACAAAAAAATTTCAGTTACTTATAATTCATGATGTTCATACTTTTGTTTTGTAATTCGTATATTTAAAATATAAAAGAAAATGTAAAATACACGAAATTGATGGATGTTGTGGTATTTTGGATTTTAAGCGCAACCTGTATATTAAATACAAGTATTTCGCTCATTAAAATATGCAACTCAATAACAATATATCCAGGCTAACCAACACCCACTGAAAATAGCCTGGTTTTAGCCAAAATATTCAGGTCAAAGGGTTAGAAGGGAAGATTTTTGGAGTTACCTTTCAACAAGGAATTTTTTGCCGTATGGCCTGTATGGAGCTTCGCCTAGTCTTCCTTCTGCTAGGAGCTTAGTTGACACGAATCACCCCCTGAAGTCCCATCCAATCTCCGCAAAGGACACTGAATCCCAAACTACTCTGGTCCCATATCTCTACAATACTCTGCAACACTGTCTCCAAACACAAGTATTTCACTCTTTTTGTATTTTTTATTTCTTGTACTCATCAATCCAACTTAAATTGTATAACGTTGAAGGCTTAGCACTATATATTTTACAAAGTTTAGTTTCAAGTAGGTAGTACGTGTTTCTACACCGTAGCGTAGTGAACAGCGCAACTTGCTGAATTTGAGAAATATCTAGACGCAAATCCAATTGCAACAAGGAAAAATAACCTAATTGAATATATTTATTACCTTCTTAAAGGTAGAATTTTAAGCTTTTGTCAACGGAACCCAAAGCTAACAGAATCTAGAATTTCACGTGAAGGCTGAATTTTGTTCATCCCAGTTAAGCCAGGTTACTTTCACCGCATGTATAAAAAGATATCAAAAGCGGTTAGTTATAAGGATTTTTGAATTTTGCTTTTTGGGTTTACGTCTCGCCTTTCAAATACTCGTAGACAAAAGAATGTTTTGGTAGCGTAAAAATTGAAAAAAATACGTTCAACGACAATTTTCAATTTTTTTTAACCATGTCGCTTGCTCACTACTACAAAGTACAAAGTACAATATTAAGAATAAGTAAAAAGTTCTTTGTTTTAACACAAGCCTTAGGTCTGGTCTAAATAGAGACAGACCATCGAAAAGCCCACTAAAATTAGAGCCTAAGTAGACATCACAAATCACAATAGTAGCAACATATATAGGTCTAACATAATATGTACATATTTACAATTGCCTTCACATTTAAGTATTTTGAATACAGAAAGCGTATAACAAGCACTAAATAGTAATACTTTTGGATTCTGAAATAGTTGAAGTAATAAATTAGCCTTCACTCGTCTACAACCAGTAACACTTACTTTTACTCTCATTTTCAACTGAGAAGGAAGATTCATATTTGATCCGTGCAACATGCAATCCAGGACAAATAGATCAAAGACAACAACGACTTTATACAAACAAGACTTAATTCTATGTAGAGCCCCATCTTTTCCCTATCAACTTAATTATCATAATTGAAGGCCTAATTAGTGACTAACTCAATGAGTGAAACCTATTTGTGAAACAAAGGAAAAAACTCAGTTTTATTAAAGGTAGTCCGTGCGTATCGTATTAGGAAATACAAACCTGGGGACAGAAACAAATGTGCCGTGTTCTTATGCATGTCACGGTTCGATACAATACAACTACGGTATATTTAGAACACAACTGCTTCGGATCAAAGTATATATTTCTGCACTTTTATATCCAAATCAAGTAATCCAGCATTATTTGGAAAACGTTATACAGTTCCAAAACCCACACTTAACGCTCTTGCCAATGATGTAATAAGTTTTCCCCTATATTGTATTACATCCACTGAAAATGATAGAAGATTGTTGATAATGTTGAGCTCGGACGAATTGATATAATATTTAATCCCATGTTAGGCTATATAATCAGGAATCAGATTTACCATTGGAAAAAGCGTTTTTGAGTTGAGAAGCTATAATCGCGGGTGAAAAAATACTAGATTACTGCCTCGCTTGGACATAAGAATGCAGAACGGTTATAATCCAAACCGATTTAGTTATAACTAGACCGTTATTACTTATTAGCCTAACATACAATTGCCACTTCCTCACCGTGCTACTGTATATTTATTAATAATGTGCCAATCAACAATTTCAAACAGTTTCGTACATCACTTGAACATTATGGGATTTAAAGATGCAATTCTCGAAATATCCCTCTTAAGATTAGCCTATAGTTTAGAAAGTGTAGCGTCCGAGAAGGCGTCAACGCACTAACTTAAATACCAGCCACTATTGCTCAAACTATCGGAAATGGTATACTTAAGAATCAGTCTTCTCTGATTTAATTAGATTGGTAGTACATTATATTATATTTCTTAAATAGTGCTTATAATTATCAAGGCTAATTAGTAGCGGTCTACAAACCTAGATTCCAGCAAATGTCACAAATTACTATACCTATTAATTGGTTGATTACAATACAGCTTCCTAACACAGGCCTGTGATGATGGTCCAAATTTTTACAAATGCTAAATTACATTGGACGCTTTTTGTACAATCTAATTACTTACTAAACCTATTACTTATGATTTGTACTTGGCTGGGTGAGGACAGGGAGATATGGTGAGAAGGTGGACCTGTTGTTGGGGAGACGGCAAGCAAAGGTATTTACTCGTCAAAGACGCTCAGGTTGTAATCGACGTGAAATGAATTGGAGACTGAGAAGGCCATTAATTATATTTGTCATTTAGCAAATTGAAGAGAGCAAGGAAGAAGACTGAAGCGGAAACCCAGCTTTCCAAAACTCACCTGAACTCAGACTACTCTCTTTAATTAGGACCAAATTGAGGAAGCCTGAATAAAGGATTCTATATATGATAACTTTTTCCTAGCTGCCTATGTATAAATACATTTCATGTATAAGCGCGCTCGGTAGCCAGAAAGCCGCTCGTAGGCGGCGAAGATTAAATATGTAAACCTGTCTACTGAACATGTACTGTGCGTACTTCAAAGATGGTCGGGATCCCATGCTGTTTTCCATCTATTGGATAATCCTGTTTCTTCATTTGACAAACCTTTGTTCCAGATTCAAACTTGGGATGAGCTTAGGGCTTATGAGTTCCATCAAAACTTATTATGCTAATGCACCGTCAAGATTATCCGCCATAACCAAAGGCGATCCGAGTAGCATACTCTTGTTTCAATCTGTCCTAAATCCAAATGTAATGACGCCATCCGAGATCCCGGACGTCAATAGTATTTATGTTGAGCCATTCAAATTCTGTAGGGTGTATTTAGGGTGTTTCGAAGTTCCAGAATTCCCCTGACTCGTATCTTCTACTAACACACATATTTCCGTTTCACCGTCCCAAATTCTGCTTCCTGTAGTTTGCAGCAATAATTCATTGTTTCGATTGTATCCTGCTTCTTTCTCCACCTCTGCTTGTGAAACACGCATTCTCCCCTTAACCTCGTTCGGTAAGCTATTGCAATTAGACGCTTGCTGATCAAAATATTCCATAAATTGCTAACAAGTCATTGAATTCTACTATTCCAAAATATTCATTTGAAGCTTCAATATCAGTGTTGAGGCAGGAAGCTAAAGATTATACAGCAAGAATTTGTGTAAGCGCAAGAAATGAAAAAAATCAACTTCTATCACAGAATTCGGTTGTGTTGTTTACACAGAAGTTCTGATTAATGAATTATAATTTGATCAGTTGAGCGTCTATTATTCAACAGATAGAGCATAAGATGATTAAGAATCGACGTTAATTGCGCTCCATTATTTGATGTAATCTCAGGGTTATAATGGGTCTCATTGCGTTTAGCTAGGTTAGGTTAGGTTGGCTAAGTCAGGTTAGGTTTATTTCGTTCAAATGCCATGTTTGGGTAGATTTCATGGTGCTCAATTGAGGCATAACCGGGTAAAACTACTTTGGAAAGTTACCTGCTTTCACTGATACAGAGTTGTCGATAGGCAGGATGTATTGAACTGTTGGTGCGAGAATAATGTGTTTAATGCGGTGCATGCCTGATACTGGGTGGAATCGGTTGTTATTTGCTAGGAAGTGAGAGGCAGTTTTATTACACGTTATGGATGTGGGGAAGGTGGGCCATGGCGGAGCGGAGAGGATGTAATGGGGAAAGGTATGACGGGCTATAATAAATAATCAATCATTCTCCCGCCTCATAGGCTGACTTCCAAATATCGACGAGACAGACGGAGGAGTGGAATCGATAGAAGAGTGTCAGCGGAAGTGTCATGTGACTGAGGAGAGTCCAGAGAATGCTGCCGTAGAAGGAGATTTGTTCATGCTGAGCATAGGCCGACTTGATTTCAAACGTCTCAATTACCCACATCGCAATATTACACACAATCAGGAATGTCACGAGCTCCCGACCCGGCTTCTCCTGACGGAGCTTCTCCGTGTTGCTGCACCGTCGGAGCCCATCAATTATGCACGGCGTCTGGAGTATCACTTGAATTACCTGCCAGCCAAAATCCATATCCAGAAACCAACAAAAGAAACGAGTTAGCACATCCAACCAAAACATACACAGAAGGATATACTACATTACAATACATATTTGGGTTCTAGGAAAATTCACCTTTGCCAAAACTTTCCCTACGAAATGTTTTCTCGCATAAATACGTTTGCCTCATGAAAATATTTTTGCAAACCTAACCTAACATTATTAGAAATTGAATCTTATCACACAATATCTAACCTGCAAATAGTTTAACACAATTTACAGTTTGAAGGAAAATGTTAAACAGGGAACTTTTCGAGAAAACAGTTTCTAGAGAAGCATTTGGCAGCACTGTATCCATATACTCCAAGGTATGGATAGAACAAGGCCGATTCGATGGAATTTACGTAGCTCTTTATTATGGGGATATTGAACTGAATCACTCGAATTCGGATCGCATGTTCTGAATTCGATTAGATTTTGGTAATAGATACTTATTTCATTTCTGCATTAAGCTATACGCCTGCCGTTTGTCTCATAACGTGTTTCATAACTCCATTACTTGAAGTTTTCAACCTTTTCAACCAAGTTCCGAGTTCGTTTGGTTTGGAGTTCAGGATAATTACAACCATTTCCAATCCTGAGAGTCATTATTATGTATATTTCCAATTTCAAACTTTGGAAAACACGAATAGTAACTTGGAATTTTATATTAGATAATTGTATATCCAGTAAGAGTAGTAATGGTTTGAATGTAAGTGAGAACAAATTCTTTTTCCAATTCTGAATTTTGCTTTACTGAAAAGTATATGTATTTCTCGATCATTGAAGTATTGATCTAAGCACTCAAGCAAGAAATCCAAGGTTGTCCATGTCATCCAAAATTATTTTAATCCAAGACACACGATTTCATTGGAATCCTTAAGTGTGAGTACTCAGAAAAGATCCTGGTGGAGTGAAGGTGTAAAGAACTACATGACGTGAAAGGGGTTGAAATCAGACCTTCGTAATTCTATATTCCTTACGTAGTTTTGACAACGGAATTCCAGGGTCCTGCTATGTCGAAGATATTTTTGTTAAAACTGCGAACAAATAAAGCATAGAATTTTTCACGAATATCACGTGCAGCTAAGCCTAAAACTATTGCAGAAGCCTTGGAAACTCTAAGCTGGAAACGGCGTGCCGCCCTTCGAAAATTTCATACAATACACAGTCTTGGTTTGTTTAGTTATGCAACTTATGACAGATAGATTGCTTTTTTATTCAATATTGCCTATTGCTTAAAGCTCATTTGCTTTGAAATACGGATTTTAAGCTAAGCTTGGGAGATTTGGTCAGAACTCATTTATTACATCTCGCAGAATTCGGCAAAGCTAAACGATTTGGGTATACAATTATTCCCGTTCCCGTTATGCAAATTCCTTACAAAAAACATTTTCACTATTTAAATTCAAAAGTTTCATTAAAATCGAAAGCTGCTTGGTTTCTGATTCCAAAGGGTCAGAATAACAGCTTGAATTACGATATTTCCTTTTTGTGCTTTTGCCGGAATCCAAACTCTGACTAAGTGAATACATATAATATCTGTAGTCCGTGGGTCACCTATTGTGTACACTGTGAAATACTGAAAATAGTAACAGACCTTGCCAATGCGAAATACCGGACCAATTGGACTTGTTTTAATTAAATAAGTTTTGAGTTTTCATAATGGGAATCTATCTGCCAGAAATATCAAATTCATCAATAAATCGGAGCCTTAACCGCAGCCCTTAGCCGGAGCCTTGCCAATGCCCTAATTTTCACAATGGAAAGAGAAACCATAGCTCTTCCAGTATAGCGTTCATGTCCGGATGGCTTGATGACACCAGCCGTTTCGGTACAATTTAGGATACTACTCGTATGCATAAATATGACCGTGTAACACAAACTGTCTAAATAGTGTAAGAATTCCCAAACTTGAAACTTGAAACTTACAAGGAATGACACTCTGTACTATTGTAGCCGTATCAAAAAAGTAAATTGTGAAATAGTTGAGATCAAAGGAATGTCTGCAAGTTTCTGTGTAATCATTATAATGGAAGCTGCATACTTGGAAGTGTCCGACGTCAATCCCGCCCCGTCGACTTTTCTGATATGTTATGTTTTCTTATACTCTATGCATTCGCTATTTGAGCTGGGATATAGTATATTTAAACAAGTTAAGTTTTGAGTAATACCCGCAACACCGGAGTGGCATAGCATTCAATTCACCTGCTAGTAGATTGGCCGTGTAATACGTGGGTCATTCCAAACATTAGTGCCAAATCGAAGCAATTATCTCCATACTTCTACATAGAACATTAACATACCCTAACTTTAACCCAGAACTTTATATATTTACATTTCCAATTGAGCTGTATTTACTTTTTCCAGCAGTTTTTCAGTCGAAATGACCCATGTGAGCAGAAATACAGATTATACCTGTCAGTTGGTGAATTCACAGATTTCGATCCGAGCATTATGATTTTTTTATCAAGGCCTTCTCAATACTAGGTAACCAATGAAAGTCAATTTGAACAAGGATGCAAGCTTAGTATTGGTGGGTGGATCCAATTAACCCAATTTGGCTAAATAGTTACTTCATTAAAACTTTGAACATGAGACTAAGCACATGTCATTGCTCTGAACTGTGCTCTCCCAGTGGACTAACCGTATGAATATTTGTAAGTGTATTTTTTGGGAATAAACACAAGTAATCCCCTCATGTAGTGTTAGGTTAATTCATCGATTATATGATGCATTGCATGAATGACTGGCTTGGACTTTTGGAATGACCCTCGTACTTAAGTCCCACTAGGTTTCCACAAACGCTGAAACGTAGCTCACTTGGTAGCATAACTGAACCAGTACTATTTAACTCACTATGGGGCGGAATTGACGTAGACTGAGAATAAGGAAGGTGAGCGTAGTGGCACTAACCTGGAGCGTGCATACGACAATGGCGTAGTAGTCCTGATGAGCCATTGCCGGGACGACGGTGAATATTGTGTAGAGGAAGAAGGATGGCAGGCAGAAGAAGAGCAGGAGGTCGTCAAGCAGGGAAATTGGATGCATGTTCACGTCCAGCTTCGTGATCTGTCGATAGGCGACGAGGACGGTGATGATCATGAGGATGAGCAACGTTCCCTGGGAAAACATGTTCACCCACTGAGCCGCCAGACCGCTCCTTGACTCGTCCAGAGCAATGTAGAAAATTATGACGCTCACGACGGTGCCCACAAGGACGAGGAGTCCTGCGAAAAGGCCCTTGTTGGCCGAGTGACAGTCCGCATGGATGATGAGGTGGTTGGTGAAGCTGGTGAGCGGAAAGTCGTTGTCCTGGCTGTTGTACGACTGAAGGCGGAATCTCCGCCGTCGACGACTCTCCTCGCCCTTACCAATATTCTGCCACATGATGAACAGAACGCCGACTGCAGGGGGAAGTAAGCCAGGCTCAAATTAATTGATCATATACGTATAAAAAGTTAGCGTCTGCAAAGTACTCGTTCGTAATTGCTATAACCATGAGGTTTGCCCAGTTGAGAATAAATTAAATATAAGCCAAGTTCAAACAAGGTTTGCCCACATATTTACTTATGATACTTTTTAGCTAGAATGCTTATGCCTAATTATGATAACTACCAGAAAAATTGCAAAATTTTACAATAAGCTCAAATCAATTACTTACCCGTATCTACAGTAATAGGTTAGCGTATAACGTTAAGCATTCGTAATTGATTAATCCGAACAATTGTCCAGTTAAGTTACATAAGTATTTAAATAATCAACGCGATATTCAGCGTGAACTCGAATAGTTGAACACAATCTGAGTAAAAATTAAAATTCCATGTCCCAGGAAATGGGAACTTCACGCCGAACAGACTGCTGAAAAAGATGAAGTAGGAAAGCATATAGCATCAATATCGCATTGGGTAAAATCTGTAATTACATTTGTTAAACTGAAGTACAGAAATGCATTTTTGTGGTGTCTTTAAGCACAAGCCTAGAGAAGGAGCCTAATACTATAAGCTTCCCAAGGTGATTGGAGCGAGCGGAGAGAGCGGCTGGAGGAAGGCTACTTACCGATGAGAATGCTGTACTCAATACTGAATGGGTAGAGGTAGGGTGACATTTTGAGGACGAGTTCGGAGATGGGCGAGAACTCGACACAGGGGTCGTAGAAGGACGTGATTGCTGAGGTTGCATTGAGAAAGTCAAACACATTATCATGTCTCTCTGTGAGGAAACCAAAGAGGCAGACAAAAAAATCCAATCAATTCCAATTGAGTCATGCCGAGCCCAACTCTCTCTCGAGGTGTAAATTGATTCATTCATGAATACGAAATTGGAATAAGAGAGAAAAAAGGCTTTGGATCCAGACTACTGCCTGTATTCATATCAAGCCCGATCCCCCGCCCGAATGCCTCTATTTCCCTGCACTGGCACCAAGAGAAAGCTCGGCCTAGGACTTCTCCCAGCCACTTTCCCATATTCCGCCTAGTCCTTATTGAATCTCTTTGAGGCTACCCAGCCCAAATCCCTGTTAGGAGCAGGCCTCATTGACTCCTTGCGAGGCTGCTCATTCATTAGGAATCAAGTAGACTACAATCAGATTCCAGAAGGCACAACTAACCTAATTAGTTGAGTACCTACTGTAATAGATACTAGACCATAATCTCTCTATTCAGAGTGGTTACCAAATTAAATTAGAGTCGCTAGCTAATTGAGTTGGGCTGCAGCTTTTCTGTTCAAACATAACAGTGCTCCAGATATTGAGTTGCCCAGATATTGGTCATGACATAACAACTCAATTTCCCTATTGATCTCTGCTCTAGACTCACTTCCCTTTTCTGCATGTATCAACTTAATTCTCTCCAGATACCAACACGGCGGAAAGAGAAATGACGTGATAGCGTAATTTATGATTTACAGTAAAATTGTATGTTTCTCTACACAATTTGCGCCCGGTGATTGGTTATTGTTTCCTCGGAAAGCTGCTGGTATATGTGTGTAGACTGTAGACTGTTAACTAACTACCATGCTAGGAGTTGCTTCGAGAAACTGGAACCAATCCACGCAAACCGTATACATACAGCCTGGTCAAAGTAAATAAATCGCGCATTGAAATTCATGACGATATCCTACAAATAAGGATTTTGGTGTTCAGTGCAATTTTTTAAAAAATAGTTAACATTGATCCAGCTGAATTGTATGTGTGAATATCGTAACTATAATATTTTGAATTCTATCCTGAATAAGTGCCTTTAAAATCCGAAGTCCTAGAATTTCCTAATGAATCAATAAAAAGGAAAGTGAAAATATTGAATTAAGTTTTTGGTTTACCGCGTTGTATCAGGAGAGAATAGATAATAACAATAACCCAATTTCTACCTAATAACCTGGAACTTTCTCCAACTCATATTTCCAAATGTAAGCTAATAAAGTAACAACTAAGACTGCTTGAATTTCCCCATTAAGTCAGCTCATGCGTATGTATTTACGCTTCTGTTTTAACGTTTGAATCGTTCGGAAAATTATTCAACTCTTACATAGGCGAATGTCATGTATAATTACAACTTAAGGTTGCTTTGGGCATGAATTCCATAACATGCAACATAGTATCGCCATCGACTGGTAACTTTTTTGTTCCTCTGATTTGGCTAAGTTCCCTTGAATTAACACAATGGTATAATTCCTTGTCTTGTTAGCGTATGGACTCACCTTCCTCGATGTATGAGGTGAGCGGGAGGGCAATGAGGGACTCGAGACTCTCTGCCGAGTGGAGTGAGGCATGGCTTTGGTGCACATGAGGTCCATGTCCATGGTTCTTATTGTGTTCGAGCATTTTGTGGTAGAGCGAGTCAGCCGTTTCCCGAAGAATGCTCCAGAACCAGAAGCAGAGGCTGGAGGAGATGCAGTGCATGAGGGCGAAGCGGGACAGTTCCTGATGTCGATTAATGATGACCTGTAGGCGAGAATTGGGAGGATTAGATGCTCAAAAGCCAGATCACTCAAATTGAAAGCCGCTTATTTGCTTCCAGTCAACTTGCAGAAATACAAACTTTTCACTCCTCTACTTTCTCCCAAGCTCACTCAGCCCACTCAAACTTTCACGTCTTCCTCCCGTTTCAATTCAAACTTTTGGTTCAGAAGAGGCACGAGCACAATTAGACTAATGCCCATCTCAAAAGTTTCCAAACAGAGTTCAAAAGGTTAAGTTATGATCAAGGAAAATAATTATTTCCGAATAAATCAGAACATTCTTATGTTCGTAACACGAGAATTGGGCGTAGAAGTAGCAAATGGCTTTCATTCTACTGTCATTTGTTTAGGTTACATAGCAACAGTTGGATTCGGTCGGTGAAAGTTTTCATAGCTTAGGCAAAGAGTTGAAGCTACTGTCTAAATATTTACCTGTCTATCTATATGCGTATATCGCTGGTTATAAATTTGGTAAACCTAACCTTTAGGGTAAAAGGTAGCTTCGGTCAAGCACGAAACCCGATGTAAATTATTGAACTTAAACATGATTCTATCCAATGAGTAAATTAACACTCTCAATTATTCTGCAGTGTATGAAAGTATGTATAAATTTCGGCTAATTGATCCACGATCCTACCCTACGTTCAGTGGATTACACTGATTCGTGGGTTGCTTGTAACATGGTTCGACATATGCTTTGTTGTAAGCCAACCAACTACTGGCTAACCAACCCTCTGCTTTGAGCTATGAGGAGTGACGGTTAATTCCAAAGAATTCTTGGAAGGTGTTCCCTGTACGCTTCCCAAACACAATACAGGATTATGCATTACGTCTATTGAGCCGGGTGAAAGTAAGTGGTAGGAGAGCACAATAGATGAGCCCCTGGACGCACGACCAGAGGAATCATGAACTCGGAATGCCCAGACAGAATAGGAGGTGAAAGCACATGTCGGAGGCCCAGCAGATCGCCTTACATCTCCAGCCACACTTCTTAACTGCGGTCTCGTCATCTCAGTTCAGAAGCCTAATTTTAACTTGAGGGTCCATTTAACCCAACACAACATTTCTACCTCGCAAATTAGACGAAATGCACAATAAAGTAAAAATATATAATTAATCAGTGCATGTAACTAGCTTAACGGTTCCCAACGTTTATCTGTTGTGCCCGGTATTGTAAGCAAGCCTTGTTTAGAGCCGGAGCACTGTGTCTATGTCATAACAAATGAACCTCTAAACATAAAACTGAACTGAAACATGCTTCTAACATATGAGTAACTAGCAACCCACGAATGAGTACAACGCATTGATTCTTGTTTAGGACCCTGAGTCAAGTAAATTAACTTAATCTGTTAATGACGTATTTAACTGCATAATCATTCCCGTTGCTTTAACTGTTTTTGTTAGAAACATGTTGAAGTTCTATAATTCATTGCTGTTTAAGTTGTTGATATGACAGACGTACGCTTCACATAAAAACACGGTTTTTATACAAAATTTCAGAACCGGACACAAGGAAAGAAAGCAGGAAGCACCGATTCAATTATAAAGACTGATTTAACTGGTTTAATATCTCCTCAGTGCCGTGGCCCTCCCTTAGTATTTTTACGAGTATGAATTAGACCTTTTTATGACGCGGGGTTCTTTTTGATTTTGTTCTTATGGAGGTGTGGTCTGAGCTCAGCGCATTGACGCTGTGTGTTTCTCCATCTCCATGGGTCAATCGCTTAACCTACATACAATCATACCAGTGACGGCTCTCGAAAGAACAAAAGTTTCAGTTATCTCTTGATAAAAGACTAATTTACAACTGACATTGGATTCCCGCATTTTCAGAAACAGTGAGTTTAATATAGGAACAACAATGCATCTGGAATGATTCTACGTGAAGCGATTGGCTGAGACTTGGTGCATGCTGGAACACACGTCTGCATGGCGCGTTAGCTCAAAACGCAATGTGCCTCTTATGGGGATGATGTGAAGGGAAGGCAGGTGTGGAACTGAGCGGCTTTCTCCGCCCAAACAATGGGACACAACGACATAGGGAGAGGTGGGTTGTAGTGTGTTTGGCTGGTCTACTAAGCTCCGCTATGCAGCACTTATCATTATTGCTTTTTTCTTGGCTCCGCTTGGTTCCTTACATTAGAATACTTGAAAATGACGAAGAGGAGAAGGAAGGAGTAAATGGGGAAGAGAACTTCCAGAATGAGGTTGGTGACGTTGGCACATCGATCGAAGACTTTCTGATCCTCCGTGGTGAAGAATATTATTTGTCGACAGAGGAGCAGGCCCGAGTGGATCAAATGCCCGAAACAAAAACCTGGACAGAAATAAAAAGGAAACAAGCGGCGTAAAAACGGAGTTCGAGGAGCACTTTCATCAATCATTCTCTCTCCGATTCAACATGGAGAGCTCATAAAATCTCAAAATAAATAAAGAGCGGATGGAGGAGCATTAAGGAGTCCATAAAAATAGTAATGAGATGAGGAGGTGTCAAGTGTCCGAATCACGACAAAACATAACCACAACTTCACTCCACCTCAAAAAACAAGGGGGAATGGTTACACGCTGCTACTGAGTTCGGTTCGCCAGTCACCGCAAGGTTAAAGGATGAGCAACTCAGTGAACAAGTCTGTAAAGACACCGGAACAACATATTGGAATTGGAAGATGCATCTTCCAAATTCACTATATAAATATCTGTGACTTTATCGTGCTATAATTTGTCTTTCCAGCGAAATGAACTAAATGCGGTCTAGTTCACATATGTATTTTGTAAAATTATGCGGCCATTACTATTACTAAAAATCCAAATAATCTCTATCAACGTAAATCATTGCATAATTTAATTGCCTAAAATCACTCTTGCAAGCGAGATAAGGTCTGTGACTGTGTTGACTAGGAGCAAACCCACATATTTACTTTTTATCCCAAATAAAGCAGTGGCATGTTTTCTCTGCCTAACCCCGTGTTGGAATCTCTTGTTTGTGTCTGGAGTGAAAGTGGAGCTATGTTTTGTCGTGAGACTGGTGCGGAGCTAAGCCCCATCTCACCCGCTGCTCCTATTTTGAGGTAGAAGCTTCCCGAGTGTCGAGAGCGGCAGAACGTGTAGCTCCCGTCCCTGTAGAGCCTGGACGAGGCATCGGAGCGGGCAGGGAGGACGGGAATGGAGATGTGGGACAGGGCGTCGTCGATCTCCACTTCCTCGGTGGACGGCGGGGAGGCGGACCGTTTGTTGTGATGATGATGGGTGTGATTAGGGTTGGACTGGGCATTAGCGTGATGGTGCGGATGGTGCGGGTGAGCGTGGTGGGTGTCGGGCTTGGGCTCGGCCCAGACGCTGCTCTCCTCCAGCCGACTCCGCTCCTTCCGCATCGTCCCTTGGTGCTTCCGAATGTCACAGTAGAGGAAGATGAGCCAGAGTAAGCCCAGAGTCACTAAGTACACACTGAACACCTGTAAGCGGGAAGGAGATGGGACATAAATTCATGAGCCGCTCAGTGGGACCCCCGCCATAAACCCGCCACATCAGTCTTAGCTCTAAGGCTTCCATCAGATCAGATGAAATACCTATCAGATCTACATTTTTGAAATATCGCATCTGATTAGTTCAGGTCAGATTCAGATATATCGTGTTAATACCTGACCCCTTGCATATCAGATACGGATACCTCAAAAATGGTTTCAGATATCTGATACCCGAATATATATTCGGATACATTGCACTTTTCCAGATGTCAGATCAGATATCTGATCAAATTCAGATCAGATCGCGAATAAATCTGATTTGATGTCTACCTGAACTTTTAAATATCGGATCTGATTATAAAACATCGGATCAGATATCTGATCGAAGCCTTAGCTCTGTACTTGGAGTCAAATGGAACAACAGGCTCCTATCCATGGCAAAATAAACAAATAGCTCTCATTTTGACTTTTCCAAAATAAAATATACAGAATTCCGTCACAAGGACTTTCCACGAAAGCATGGAAGCCACTCTACATGGCTCGAGCATGGAAGGGACAATTACCCAAGTAGTTTTTTAGCCCGAGGGAAGGACTTACTTCTGCCAGCGTCGCCTTTCTTGTAATCAGGTCTGCAATGTAGACGACGACTCCCAGCATGAGAATGAATATGGCATAAATGCAACTAAGAATGACGGTCAGGTAGCCTCTGCAAAAACAAATCAAAAATCAGAATCCGCACAGTTTGTCACATAATATTACTTAACATGGATGTAATTAGAAGCTGCGGAGATTCCTATTCACAGTAGAAGCCCTTTCACGTATTTCCATGAATTATGTGGTTCTTATTGTCCTTTCCATTTTCAATGCTATTAGATTTGGGTCATTGTTGGTAATAATAGAGGCGAGTGGAGGCAGAGAAGAGGACAGCTGGATTGATGCAGAGCTAGCTAGCCTCATCTCTGAACTATTTATTACTGCTTCCACCTAATTAGGCTAACCAATTCTGGCCTAGAGCCTGATTACACGCTGCTCAAGTCCCGTTCTCTATTCTCTGTCTCTACGTGGCTCTAAATGCTAAGCACTAGGCTCTCATCCATCCATAAAGTCCCAAAGACAATGGGACGAGAGAGCTCGACGCAGAAAGGAAAATTAATAGCGGATCCTCCTTTCAGTTTCATTGCTGCACTAGAACATAAAGTAAAAGTTCAGGCTGCTCCCAACTCGTAAACGTTAAGAGAGTCAGTTGTTGGTTTTGGATTTTTGGAGTAATGACATGACATATTAAGCTCTCTTGAGGAAAACAATAAATAAAAGAGTGTCAGTTAACTAATTTTCGAGACGAGTATTGTTCACTACACGCACCACCTTCACTTCATCCACAACATGTGCCTCATCTACTACATGACTGACTCAGAGCGGCGTGCCCAGTTCCTTATTTCAGGCACATGGTTGAAACTCAATTTATTTCACACAACATCGCAAAACTCAAGATCAGTGAAAATCTTTTTTTAAATCAAATTTTGTGGTTCACTTTTATTCAATATGAACTTTTTGTCATTTTATTTTCTAGAGACTAATGAATTTTTTGATAACGCTGGGAAAATAGCCAAATAAGTAAGAAGCTTGTATCAGGAATAATAAGTATCAGATAAATGTGCTCTTTAGTGTGAATAAACCAAAAATTGTACGAAACGCAACACAATTTTCCAAAAAAACGTGAATAATCTCTGTTTTGGCTTGCATTTTTTATTTTCAGAAAAAATTTCAGGGGAGCTGCACGGGTGCCAAGTGTCCCCTTTCCACGCCGCGGCTGCCTGAATCTGACTAGATAGTGAACCTTGTTCTCTATGTTTCACATGAAAGCCGAGGAGTTAAAACGCCAAAAAAAATCTCAACTTTATATCGTATATCGTATGCTGTTGTTGTAACAATAGGAATTCATTCTTAAAACCAAGAAAAAAAATTAGGTGAAAATGCCATACGCAGTTTCATGCTCCGATTCTCTCCTTGGTTCTGAAATGAGGATTATAATTTTATTTTCTGTAGCTTTGCCCATTATGCTAGGAGAGTAACAGGAAAGGGTTTTCCAACTAATTCAGTGTGCAGTATGCCAGAAGAGATTCAAACAATAAATTGCAGACCCAAGAGGAGCAAACTATATGACACATGCCATTTACTTACTTAAAAATCTTAAATGATGGTATTTCTGACTTCCAAGCCCTGCAATTGCAAATGGAGTCTCCTAGCGTAACCAGAAATGACGACCACAAGAACAGAAGGCATCGGAGCTCAATACGAGTGAAGGAAGATTAAGCGTTTTCCTTTCATCTCTCTGGCAATGAAGTTGCGGTGAGGTTGCGAGCGTCATTTCGGGTTTAGCAAATTCCTATTTATGTTTTCAATGGAATATATTACTGCAGTGTGCAGCCATATCTTCTACTCCGAGCACAAATACTATATAGCGTGTTGGAGTAAGTCGTGGATTTGCAAATCGAGATAACCAAATACCATACGAAATTGAAAACACAAACGTTGGATATGCACTTTCAGTGCAAAGTTGCTTGTGAAATAGGGCGACTTGCGAACAGTTGCGTATGATATGTACTTACTATGGTGGTGCTGTTAGGAGTTGTTAAATCGATGTGCCTAACAGAACTTACTTAAACATTGACTTTTTGTCTTCTTTGGTTGTGGGTGGGGCGTCAGGCCGGCCGGCGGAGTGTGTGAAGGGCGTAGAGGATTCCGGATATGGATAGTGACCAACGCCGGGGTTCTTCAGGTCTTCCCGAATGAGCCCGGCCCGAAGATGAGATAAGAGGTCAGTGGTATTTGCTGCAGCTGCATCTACCGGCATACCGCCTGGAATATGTCAACATATTAAAAGTACCTACCGTTACACTGTAGCCAGGTCAATGCCCGCAGGCGAGTATATTGCACATTATTATTTGAATTTTATCAGGTATATACACCGACTTGACAGGGTACAGCCAATAGAATGAAATAGTGATACAAAATTCCTGAGACAGAGGTTATTGTGATGATTTGGAAAAGATTGAATAAATCGTTAGGTGCGGAAGTTTCTAGCTGTAACTTTCAGTTAGATCTGCACTATAACGGTTTAAAAAACTTCAATCTCTGTATAAATGAACCCTAGCTTAAACGATTTTATCATGGCTATGCCATCTCAAGAGTTTCTAGGTTTGAAGTAGTCTTGTACCAAGAAGGACCAGACTAAACCGGTCATTTTATGACCATGTCCATTGTCCATGTTTGAAAAGTGCCTATGTCTAGGAATACATACGCCATGAGACGCTTACCGTAGCCATAGCTGAACAATGAATCTTCTCCGATTCGGCTCTCAGTGAGGGAATTGACGGATCCGGCCCGACGAAGCCAGGGCTCTGTGCTCTCGTGATGGTTCTGGTGCGGATGGTGGTTCTGTTGGGCGTGCGTGTGCTGGATGTTGTGGTGATGATTGATGTTCGTACTATTGTGCTTGTTCCCGACCCCAACCCCGCCGCCACCACCGCCAGAACCTCGATGATGGGCGTTTCCATCGTTGTTCGTCGGTTCCGGTAAGACTATCTGTAGTACCATTTTTGTCCCATCGCTGGGATACTTGGAGAAGTACGTATTCCCTCTCCTGCACCCGATACCCTTCTCGCCCGTTCTAAGGCCTGACCTCGTCTCCGGTCCACCAAATCCCCAAACACGGGAAGGCTGAATTCCAAAGAGCTTCTCAATTTCTCCAGTCCTGAAAACAAGATCAGTAATCAAATCATTCAGCATCTAATACTTACAATTATTTCCGTCTCATTTCAATATTCAATCTAAATAAAATTATACATGTTGTGATCTCAACTCACAACTGATACGAAGCGTTATTACAGTTCGTTCCGAACATATGCAAAGTGAACCGTACACAAATTATTTTAATTCATCTAATTGGACCTAAAATTTGAATGAATGAATGAGTGGACCCAACCGGCATTGTACAACTGTCAACTTTATATTCTTCCTGCTTACAATAACCCACGCTACAAACATTTATGTGAGCTAATCTAACAATTGGTAGCAGCTCGACGAGCTTCTGCCTTCCAAATATGAAAATGAAAATAGAGACCTAACCGCAAATAAGTCATAGAAAGTTGAAAGGATATGCGAAGATGGACAGGAATAAAGGCGTCCCTTACGTAATACGTAACTAAACTATGTAGTAGCTAATGATACGAGATCAGCGGAGCTGAAACGGATGGATCATAATATTCCAAGGCACACACACAACGAGAGAGTTTAGAATCAGCCCTAATCTTTTACTTACGTTCCTAAGTAGGTACACAAAGGAGATGAAATAAGCGGATAAAATCCACTTCTGAAATGATGCTAATAATAGAGAAGACTTGCCAGAAGACTTGGCCTAAACTGGTTTGATTAAGCTTCTGCCCATCTACCTGCTCCCATGCCTAACGAACGACAGCATACTATGTGATGGATTTATTATCACGGATTAGGGCCTTCTGCCTAAGGAGCATTGTATGCAGAGTTGCAGTCTCCTGATTGAGTTGACTAGTGCCAAGCACAGCCAAGATAAAGGCCGTCATGATTCGTGCTAAAAACTTTACTTTTTGAGATGAAAGGGGACGACGATATTTGTAGTATTATGTGCTCTCTTTTATTATGATCAGAGACGCCACGTAGGTGTAGGCCGTTGCAAAGCAGAGACTTTCTTCTTCCTCCTGACTTACATGGTCTTCTTGAGGAAAAGACAAATTATGGCTCATTATTGATTCCGGAAATAAAACTGTGTTTTGCCTTCCCTTTCCCAATTGTGCACAGAACGGGACACAAAGCGTTGTGCATAAAGGACGTCGACAACTGTGGATTAGTCTCATACTAGTTAAGTTACCAGTTCTATAAGTGTACAAATGTTACATGAAAATCGAACTTTTCCTTTCGTTATTCATACTAATGCATTCTTTGACAAAATATTTTAGCCCATTTAACACGATTCTTATCTCCTAACGGCAAAATCCAGTTTTGCAATTAAAAAACTTTTCAAAAAAATTCCACTTCGGCAAATGTCAATTTTATGGTACTTTTTGTATGTTTCTTCTTTTTCAAAAGTTGTAAAAATCAGAATAACCCCCTTTGTTCTAATCAGGATAGTCTAGTCTAGTAAAATCTATAGAATAATACTCCAAAGATCATAATATCATTTTAAAAATTATGAATTATCATGATCACTGTGTGTTGGCTACTAACTTTTGAAATCTTGCACTGGACTTTGAGTCTGAAAATAACAAAGATTCAATTTCCAATTCACTGCATCTGGAATTGTAAGGCATTTCTCATTCTTCGTTACCCATTTGACACCTTGCAGCTTAGTGCTGTTTACAAAACTTCAAACTGGACACAAATATACACATAACACAAGATAAAGATACAGGGAACATACATAACCCCCCCC